>CAUYSK010073791.1:0-36991 GCA_963575035.1 Avahi laniger | reverse complement strand
TCTCTACTAAAAATAGAAAGAAATTAATTGGACAACTAAAAATATATAGAAAAAATTAGCCGGGCATGGTGGCGCGTGCCTGTAGTCCCAGCTACTCGGGAGGCTGAGGCAGGAGGATCTCTTGAGCCCAGGAGTTTGAGGTTGCTGTGAGCTAGGATGACGCCACGGCACTCTAGCCCGGGCAACACAGCGAGACTCTGTCTCAAAAATAAATAAATAAATAAATAAAAATAAATGAAGCCCTGATGTGTGTAGAACAGACCACAGCGGGGTCACAGTGGAAGCCAGAAGACCAATTAGGAGGTTGTCCTGTTAATCCAGGCAAGAGATGACTGTGGCTTGAGCCAGTTAGCACAGGCAGATCTTGAGACGGACAGTTGGCTCCCACTATGTTTTGGAGGTTGAACGTCCTAGACTTTCCAGTAGATTGGTTAAGGGTGTGCAGGGTAGAGGTTTGGAGGCAGTTCATTAATTCGACAAATATATATCAATATTGCCCCAAAAATATTTGTCCATAGTGCCCATGTGGAGAGCACTGTTCTTGGGACTGAGCATGGAGCAGTGAACAAGACCAGGTTCATGAATAAATGCCTGACATCGCTAATCATTTGGGAAACACAAATTAAAACCACAATGAGATCTCATGTTGCACCTGTGAGGATGGCTGTTAGCAAAAAGATGACAGTGTTGGCGAAGATGTGGAGCAAAGGGAACCTGGTACGCTGTTGGTGGGGATGTCAGTTATGTATATTTCAAAATAGAGAGCAAATTTCAAACGTATCACCACAACAAATATTAACAAGCAAGCGAGGTGATGGATATGTTAATTAGCTTCATTTAATCATTTCACATTGTATGCGTGTCAAAACATCACATTATAACCCATAAATGTATACAATTATGCTTTGTTGATCACAAATATTATTAAATTTTTTAAACACAAGATAAATGCTGTAGCATGTCAATATCTAATTTTCAAGTAAAAAAATAGATTATTTATGTGAAACAAAAAGATGTGGTTGATAGGGTATGTGTTAAGTGTTCTCACTCCCCACCCGACACACACACACACAATGCAAAATAACAAGGGAGCTCTAGAAAACTTTTGGGGGGGATGGATATGTTTATTTCCTTATTTCCTGTGGCAATGGTTTCACAGGTCTACGCATTTGTCCAAACTCATCAAATTGTACACGTTAAATACGCACGACTTCTTGTATGACAATTATACCTGAACAAAGCTGATTTAAAAATAGTAAAAATATACGCAAATTTTTTTAAAGAAAACCTGTTCTTTCGAGCTATCATTCTATCAGATGATGTGCCCAGAGCTCTTCGCTTGGTTCTTGACTCACCGTAAGTGATCAGAGAACTTCAACTGTCATTCTTGTTGCTGTCATTGTCGTCATTGTCGCTGATGTCATCCCCTCTGCTCCTGTCCAGTTCGACACCAACGGGGATGGGGAGATCACCCTGGCGGAGTTGCAGCAGGCCATGCAAAGGCTCCTGGGAGAGCAGCTCACCCCGAGGGAGATCTCCGAGGTTGTCCAGGAGGCTGACATTAATGGAGATGGCACCGTTGACTTTGAAGGTGACGTTGCAGCAGGGCAGCCACTGCGGGAACCCACTTCCAGCTCCCCGTGTGATTCTCTCCGAGTTGGCCACTCCTCACTCTTTTCCGAGTTTGAGCTGGGATGGGGATGGCTGGTCGTGGAAGCGTTTGTTCCATCCCTTTCTGCCCAGGCTGGTTCAAAGAGCTCAGTGTCTCTCACACCTGGTGCCTCCGAGGAACACTTTGCCTGAGGCCCTTCCCTACCTGAGCTCAGGATCCCCTTCCACCTCACCCATTCTGTCCTAGTTCACAGGAACAAAACGTCCCTCATGGAGGCTGGACTGGCTAGCGGCTGGGACTCCGAGGTCAGGTTCATGGGCTTCCAATTCAGGATCATCTCTTACTCAGCAAGTACTCTCCTCCTAGTCACGTCCTCTCTTTGAGTGTCCATTTTCACATCTCCAAAATGGGATCGACGCTAGCACCTTTCTCTCAAAGTTTTGGAGAAAACCAAGAGAAATCATGCGCTAAGCACCACTTTTTTGTATTCTCCTTCTCTGTCACTGTTCATGCCATCTCACTGTCTGGAACACCCTTTCCTCTTTCCCCCGGCCAGCTCCTAGTGATGCTCCTGAAAGGTCCCCCCGCCCTTACGGGGCTCAGTGTCTCTCTTCTGTTCTCCCTGACGATGCCCCGTGGTCACCTCTGCAGGAATATCGACCCACAACCTCTCCATAGCTTATCATATCTTATTGCCTGTCTCCTTCTGAGGCCAAGGACTAAGTCTTTTATTATCATATCCCCAATTCCTAGCACAGAGCTCAACACATGAATATTGAATCATTAAGTAAATTAAAGAGACCAGAGTTCTGTGTTGATGGGAGGTGGGATCGTTTTCGTGGGAGGGATACCTGGGGCACATCAAGTTCTAATTGTGACACACTCTGGTTCAAAGATCTCAGCGTCTATCTGTTGCCCATAGACAAAACTCCAAAGTCCTTAGTCCGCTATCCACGTCCATCCATCATCTGGCCCCACCCACCCACCTAGCCTGTGTCTTCTGTAACCATTCTCTGAACTTTTATGTCCTATTGCAAACTTGGTACCTGCTCTGGGTTCTCCAACTTCTGTTCCTTTGCACCTGATGTTCTGTCCACTTGCCACATCTTTCAGTCTTACCCATCCCTCAGGAACTCACACCAAGGCAGCCTTTGCTAGGAAGCTTCCCTTCACCTTTAGCTGTGAACTCTCGCAGAAATTTCTGGTTCTTTCCATGGGAATTATCACCGCGGCAGGTCTTGTTGTATTGGGCTACGTTCGCCTCCGTTCTGGATGGCAGCAGAGAAGTCTTCCCTAAACTGTATCCACCCCATGTCCCAATACGGAAACTCAGTAGATGTCTGTTGGACACCTGCTGGATCTAGTCAGGCTCAGGTGTACAGAGAACATAAAGTAAAATCTGGAAGAGGCTCGGATGGGGTGGGAGGCAGAGCTTCAGGCCAACTATAGGTAAGAGAAGAACAGGGTGACCAAGACCTGGGTGGGGCAGCAAGTTCATCTGGCATCTGGTCATAGTCAAGTCAGGCGCAACCTGTGTTCCTTCCAGGGTCACCGTCCCGCGTCCACATGACCTCAGGCACTTTGGTCACCTTGGCAGGCCTCAGTTTCTTTATCTATAAGATGACACTTACCCCTCCAGGATGGTTGAAAGGATGAAATAAGATGCTAACCTTTACTATTATGGTATACTTAATCCATTTTATGAGCATTAGGTCATTTAACCACCTTAACAACCATATAAAGGAATAGTGATCCTATGACTCCCATTTTATGGATGAAGAAACGGAGGTATGGGAGGTCAAATAATCTCCCAAAGGTCACCAGCCGTGCCTGGCACGTGGGAAGGGTTCAAAAAAACAAAAGTCTGGGGCTTTTACAAGGAGGCGCCTCATGGGGGATTTTTCTTCGCAGAATTTGTGAAGATGATGGCTCGTTGAGGAGGTCCTGGAAGCCCCTGACACTGTCCACCCACTCGACATGGATCAAGCACTTGAGAACCAAATCCCCACGGCCCCAAAAGGGAGGGAGGGCGGGGGCTGGGGGTTGGTGACAGGCCACGGTGTGGGTGGAGGTCAGACTGAAGGCAGTGGCTTTGCCGGGAGGGGGGCGCCTGTGGAGCTAGAAGAGTGTGTGGATGGAAATTTGTGCAGTAGTAGGGTCTATCTGCCACTTCAAAGTTCCAACAGTGAGTGACATCTTTTTGCTCCATATAGCCCTAGGTCGCTGCCACCCACCAGGTCTCTTCCTCAGCTTCCCTTGGGTTAAAATAGTCTTTTCTCCTGTCGGGTTGTCAAAAAGTTCAGTGCATGGTCTACCCTTCCCCCTCCTGCTTCAACTGCTTCCACTCCACCCGTTTCTTTGTCTCGGCAAGAGGAAGGCGTCTCTGTCACAGGCTGCAAACAGGCTTCCTGGCACGGCTGGGCTTGGGGAGGCATTCAAAGTGAGCAGGGGGCTCCCCCCGCCTCCCCCTGATTTCCTGAAAGCACAACCTGGTTTTTTCTCTCTCTCTCTCTGGCCTCTCACATCCCTCTCCTTGTGTGAGATACTCAGGAGACTGAATTAAATCGCAAATCTGGATTATGAAGGTTTAGGGCAAGCTGATCCCTGGGGAATTAATCCCTCCGCAAAATGTCATCATGCAGAGAAAGATGACAGGATCCCCCAAGTCCCCAGCTCAGCCGGGTTGCTGTGAGGTCTGCGAGAGTCCGTCTGTTACACGGGAGGTCAGTTCCAGCCCTCACAGCCTGACATCGGTCTGTGCTGTGAGACAGAAGAGAAAGATTCCTCCCCACCTCCGTCAACAGCGGGACACTCCAGCAATGCAAGGGTTAAAATAAAGAATTAATCTCACACCTTCCTGTAAGTCGTTCTCGCTTTGAAATCCATGAAGCAGATGTATAAAATGGGTCACCTGGTTCAATAGCGGTGTTTTATAAAATAAAAATTAAGAAAAAGTGGAACCAGGATAATGTAATTTCCTGACCTCCCACCTGTGGTCCCCCTTGTCCACTCGTCATCGTCTTGAGACCATTTTGTTTTTAAGCCTCATACTCTTCATTTCCTCCTCCTTTCTCCCCTTCCTTCTTTCCTTCCTCCCACCCTTTGCATCTTAACAGCAGTGTATTCAGGGCTCGCTATGTGCAAGGCACTCTTCCAAGCATGGGGCCATAGCAATGAATAAAATAGACAAAACCCCCAGAGCACAGGGAGTTCACTGAGCACAAGAGACGTATCTGGGGGAGGAGCGTTTGAGACACAGTACAAGGCAAATGCAAAGGTCCTGGGGCAGGAACATACCTGTTGTGTTGGAGGAATAGCAAGGAAGCCACGGTGGCTGGAGAGGAATTGAAGAGAAGGGTCAGGGGTTAAGCCATGCAAGTATGTTCTTAGAGTCCGCCGTAAGGACACCAGAGGGTCTTGAGCAGAGAGGAGTGTCATGATGTAGCTCACCCTTCAAAAGGAAGCTCCAACCTCTTTTCTTAGCCTTTCCATTCCCCCTATGCACACACCCATCCACCCGCCCACTCATTCACTCACCTGCTCAAAAAATATTTGCTGAGCCCCTGCTCTATGTCTGGCATTGTTCCTGGTGACAGAAAGAGAGCAGTGACAAGGTTCTTGACCTCAAGGCAACTCAGCAGAATCTTCTGCAATGATGGGACTATTCCAGACCTGTGTTGTCCGTTATGGTAGCCACTGGCCACACGTGGCTCTTGAGTATTAAACATGGTGAGTGAGACTGAGGAACTGAATTTTATTTTATTTTTATTTTATCGAGTAAAATTTTATTCATAAATAATTGTTACCATCAATTACTTAAGTTCCACTGAAATCGCCCCCGTGTGGCTAGTGGCTTCTATCTCGCAGGGCTCAGCTTCATGCCATGAGCCCAGGATTACTCCAGGTCCTAGAAAGAGCCCATCAATAAGGTCTTCACATTCTTGGAGGTTACTTTCCAGTGTGCAAGGAAAAGAAAACATGAAATCACTTAAGAGAAGCTCGGATCAAGAGGAATATGTTGAGGAAGATAAAGTGGGGTGGTTAGATACAAAGACAATTTGGAGACGGTACAAGAACAGCTTCATGAGAACGGTCAAAAAGGCATCTCGCAAAGATGGGGTGTCTCAGGTTGGGCTCCCCGGGGCTCCTCCCCTGTCAGAGAGTGGAGACAGCATGCAGGAGGTTTGTCAGGCGTTTCCTCGGGATCAACACTACAGAAGGGAAGGGAGGAGCTAGGATTGGAGAGAGAAGGTGCACCACCGTGCAGGCTCGACAACCTCGGCTGAGCCCACAGGAGCTCTGGACACAGCTCTTCCAAGCTGTCTCACTTGGGTTGTGATAGCCGGGCCTTCAAACCTGGCCTCGGTCTGTCCTTGGCGATGGCCCTGCCTGGGAAGGAAACAGCCCTGGGAAAGGGGGGCCACTTGAAGCTGAGGACATCTCTGATTTGGACCGACCGCCAAAAGCTGCGTGCAGGGGATCCAGGCAGCCCATCCCCATCTCCGTCACGGGGCGTGCGCAGGACGAACAACGGGAAGGGAATTCCTGCACAAGAAAGGCACAGAGGCCGGGGCAGCTCGACGTGTCCATGCCCCAGAGCAGGTGCTCGAGCTAAAGTGATCTACCGTTAAATCTTCAGGCTTCTCACCTATCTGTGCGACATCATTTTAATTTGACAATCGGATTGGCAATAAACAAGGCTGAACAGCTAAATCTATACCTCTGATGTCTGGGTGTAGTGAGAGGTAGTGGTGGCAATTGCTGAGTGTTTTATTTAGAAGAAGAGGAGGGGGACAGAGCAGAGAGAAATTGAAAGGAGGAGGACGAGAACAACAACAACAAAAATAACAAACGACGTGAGTTTGCCTCTGGGCTCAGAGGGACACAGATTCTGTAATCAATTATTGATGTCTGCCATGGGCATGGGAAAGGGATAATTGTAGCACTCTTGGCAGTGAATGTTTTACCCTCTGTTTATTCCTAATTTATTTGTTAATAATCTAATAAGTACCTACAAATACTCCACCCAAGTCTGTGATTTCCCAGGAAGAGACAGCAGGCTGCAATTATCCCTGAAGGTTGCTGGGCTGAGAGTGTGATCTCCCCACCACGAGACTCAACAACCCAGCCACCAACTTCTTCCCCACAGGTCTGCCATCCCTCTCATTCTAGAAAGCCAAAGAAGGCCACCCCCAGGGTTAATTTAGGACTCCTTTATTAATGCTTATGCCACATGTTCCCTATGTTCTTCACGAAGGACCAGGTGATTAAACGAGAAGGGGGAGAGGGTATTTCTAAAAGTGATTGTTTAAGCTTGAAAGGCGAGATGAGAAAAACGAAGCATGTTCCGACTTCCGTATGGCGGTCTTGCTCTGAAGATGTTTCTCCTCTCCCTGAAAACAGAAGCAAAGGCCAGAGTTCAAGTAATAAATCCGAATTGGCTCAAAATGTAATGGGAATAAGAAGGTGACTTTGTCCTGATTTTTCAGACTTAGAAGCTAGAGGGAGCAGCTGAGCCAACAGCAGTTAGACAGTCACTGCACCCACCTGGCTCATGGGGGCAGGTAGGTCAAGGAACAAAGAGCCCCTCGACCTCAGCTCTGTGGTGACAGGTCTGGTGGGAGAGGGTCCTGCAAGGAGACAGTTCTGCTGTGATGGGTAGAGATGGAGGCTGACGCCAGACACGTTCTCAGTCCCAGCCACAGACTGGAGACCACTGTGGGTATGTTTCAACATCCACCCTGTTAAGATGGTAGCCACAGTCTCAGATCCCCTTCTTTGCCTCTTTCTTGCTCTGGGAAGATAATTTTCACCACCAAGCCCAAGTTCAGGAAGGGTCACTAATTTGGTGTCATCTGTAAGCCACATGCGCTGTAAAGACAAACATTGCCAGAGCCACCAGAATGTTCTACCCTGGAGGGGAGAGAAGTGGGTTTTGTCCACACATCCAATGAAAGGGCTTTTCTTTACTTTTAGATTGCTGAGGGGACAGAGCACTTGGGGCAGTCGGTCCACGCGGGAGGTCTAGAGAGCATTTCCGCAGGCTGAGGATGCTGCCCCTAGCCCAGGTGAAAGGCCAGCAGGCAGAGCCTAGAAGAAGAGCAGGGACCGAGCTGTCCTGTGGAGGTAGTTGACGATTTATGGGCTGAGGTGGGGCAGGGGCCCAAATGATGAAAGAAGAGAAGTTAAACCTCATGTTTTCCTTGGCTGTCTACTCAATGACGGGGGCGATGGACCTGCTGTATGGTGCCTTGGCTTCTGGGGACCAGAGAAGGGCATCCCCTTCTTCAAGTTGTCTTTTCATATCACATTCCAGCTGTAGAAAGTCTGCTTTCCTAATCTTTCACACCCACAGCCTCCCAGACTTGAGACTTGAAATAGTTCATTTCTGAGTCTGAAAAAGTCGGCCCATCCCCCCTTTGCTCTCCTGCCTGCCAGAGAAATCCCGATTTCTGCCAGCCTTCAAATTTGGGAAAGTGTCCAGTCTTCCCCGCTCCATAGTATCTTTGGAAAGTGGAGCCCACCTCGCTGGGAAGCTCGGCTACTCAGGCAGCCTGGGAGGAACAGACCGAAGCTTCCCATCCCATCCGAGAAGGACCCAGTTCTGATCCCTGCTCTCACCGTGGCATCAGCAGTACACCCAGGTGTGGTCCTGGTCATAGTTGTAAGAAGTCGCACACCACGTAAGGTTCTCCTTGGATCCTTTGTTAGTGCAGTTGTAATAATTCTTGTTTTTATAGTTGAATGGGAAGTGGCAGGGAAAGCCAGGAGCCAGTGAGGAAACTCCTAGGGAGAAGAAGGGTTTGAGACAGAGGTTATTCCCGCTGCAGTGCAGGCTTGGGCTTCAGAGCCCACCCAAGATCCAAAACTGGGTAATGACGGCTTTAGTTGTGCTGTCTGGGCCCTGCTCAGAGGCGCCCACTGGAGGGATGAATTCTGATCTCATCCTAAATGTCAGGAGAATGTTGTGCAGCTGGATTTTCCTCCCTCAGAAGCCATCTGAGTTTAGGACCTGGGAAAGGGTGGGAAATAGAGTGGGGGAGTGGAGTGGGGAAGAGGCAGAGTGAACACACAGGGCTCCTGGCGGCGGAAGGGAGAAGGGGAAGTTCTGTCGCCAGGAGGACCAGGGAGGGGACAGAGGATTTGTCTCAGAGGACGAATTTCAATGGATCCCCATTTTTCATGGATTCCATATTTGCAGCTTCACCTACTCATTAAAACATTGGTAACCCCAACATCAATACTTGTGGTGCTTTTTTGGTCATCTTTGGACACACACAGAGGCTGAAAAATTTGAGTCCCCAGACGCACACGCTCTCAGCTGAGGGGGAACAAGGCGAGGCTCTGCCTGCTCCTTGCGGCTCTCGTACTGTAAGCAAGCGCCCTTTGGCAGTCTAGTAACATGGGTTTTTGTTTTTGTTTTTTTATTATCTTCATGCTTTTTGTTGGTGATGTCACCGTTTAAAATGGCACCCGAGGGGTGTTGAAGTGCCATCTAGTGATCAGGAGAAGGTTGTGATGTGCCTTATGGAGAAAATAGGCACCTTAGAGAAGTTTCCTTCAAGCGTGAGTTATAGAGCGGCTGGCTGTGAGCTCGGTGTGAATGAATCAACAATAAATATATTAATCAAGGTGTCTTTAAACAGAAACAAGAGTAGAACAAGGAGGACACGTTGTCAGTGTTATATTTTTCTTTCTCAAGGGCTTCTTCCCCAATAACCCCACCAAATTCAGGTTTCTATCTTTTGTTGACAAAAATTAGCCTAGCCTTGAAATAAAGCCAAAAGATTGCCACATGGACTTTTAATGTCACCCTAGAACATTGCCTAGCCAGCCCCTAAGAGTCATCTGATGCTCTAGCTCAGAGCCAACAAATTCATTCTGTAAATATTTTTGGCTTTGTGTATATCGGGCAGTCTCCGTGTCTCTGTCTTAACTCTGCTGTTGCAGTCGGAAAGGAGCCACAGACAACCCACAAATGAATGGGCACGGCTGTGTTCCAATAAAACTTGTATACGTGGACACCGAAATGTGAATTTCATATAATGTTCATATAATGTTCATATAATGTCACAAAATATTCTTCCTTTGATTTTTTTCCCAACCATATGAAAAATGTAAAAACTATTCTTAAATAAAGCATTGCCCCCGAAAACAGGCATTGGTCCAAATTTGGCCTGTAGGTGAGATGGAGTCTGCAGACCCCTGCTCTAGGGAAACATAACTGTTGGACTCACCATTTGCTATTGATTGGAGGCCCAGATTCTGAGATGATTAGATGTGACTTGCGGAAGACTGATAGGCTGTGATTAATTTCTGTTCAATACATGCAAATAATTTCTATTTGATCAACAAGATAACCTCGAAGGTTTGAGTGCCCCTTGGATGTGAGTGGATTTTGTATGAAACTCAGCAATCTTGCTTCAGCTTGGCATCCTTTTCTTCACTGACCATATATATTTCCTGTAACTTCCTTTGAACTGGCTTTACTATCTTTCTGGTTTCCTTATAAATAGGTCTTTAAAAACCTATCACTCTTAATGAGTTAGCATGTGCTTTCCCTTTATTTGTATGAGAGTTGGGTGTTTACTATTTTGAAAATTTGTATATTGGCACCTTTCTCTTTGCTCTTAAAGCCTGTCTCTGTCGCACATTGTTTAAGCTATTTGTTCGTGAGGGCAGGAGCCTGCCTACAATATTCATCAGCAGATCTCCAGTGCCCAGCAAGATGTCGGGCACGCAGCAGGGCTTCGGTAGGTGTCTGTTGAGTAAATGATTGCATGAACCCACCCACGCCCTCCCCCTTCCCCAGATTACTGGTATCAGCACAGAGACTCCACTTTCCATCCTTATCCATGTTCTCCGTGGTTGGGCACCAGAGCTTGTTGCTTTCATCCTCAATGCATTCAAAGATCACATTATTTCTGTAGCTGGAGGGGAAGATGCAGGGCTTGCTGAGGGAATTGCCCCCATACTCTAAAAATGATCATGGAAAGGTTACAGGTCAGGCAGGGAAGATGAAAAGGGCTTCTATTTAATCACACACAAACCACATGCCACGCTCTAGCTCATGAAAGGCAATACAACATCAAACCCACCCAGCAACCTCTGGGGGTTGCTATTATTCCCATTTTGTGGATAAGTGAAAACCAAAACCATCCACGCCCACACGGCTCACTGCCTGCATTAATATGACTGTCCTGTCCCATTATTCTCTTCAACTTGACTCTACTAATAGAGAAAATTCTTGCCCAGGAAGATAAAAGTTGCACATGAATTTATTGTTTACTCCAGAAACTTCCTCAAAAACTATTTAAATAAACATCAGACTGTTCAATTTTTTCAGTAGACTGTATCAAAACAATGTTTTCTCTTCAAGACTCTTTGAAACTCTGTCCTAAGTAACTTCACCTTTCCACGACCGCCAGCCCTAAACCATTATATCACGATACTTGCCCAATCCAAATCACATCCCCACGTTGGAAGACCCACCTTAAAAGACATCATCAATATCCTGCCTTTGCCTTCCCCACTTCGGGATGCTATTAAGACTCTGTCAGAGTAGTAATCTCCCTTACTTCCAGATGAAATAAACCCAGTCCTGCCTAATTAACAGGATTTTGGAGTGGTGTTTTAAGGAGAGCCAGATTTTTAGTAAGAGGTTGGGGTTTAGAGGCAATGACAGCTGGTGATTAAGAGCACAAATTCTGAAGATTAGATTTCCTGGCATCGAATCACAGCTCTGCCACTTACCAAATGAACTTCTATGAACCTCAGTTTCCCCATCTATAAAATGGGGCTAATAATCAGACTTATCTCAGGAGTCATTGTGAAGGATAAATGAGTTATTTCATGTGGCACACTTAGAACACTGCATGGCACATAGTAAATGCTTACTAAAAGTTCCCTCTATTGGGATCACGATCATTTTATTATCTAACAGCTGGTAAAGGCAATAGCAGAATTCTAACTCAGGTCTAATGTCAGAGTCCATTTTTTGACTCAGATGACAGCAAAGGAGGAGAACTCACGTTTCTTAGGTACCTGGTATGGAACCAGGTACCCAGTAGAGCGTATATGAAAGTGAACTCCAATCTTTACAAAAACCCTATGGGGTCAGCCTCGTTTTGCAGATAATAAAAGTGACCAAGAGATTTAACAACTTTCCCAATGTAATAGGGGGAACAAGAGCTAAAAGGCACCTTTTCTTGGGCATCTGGTGACTTATATAAATTCTAATCTGTTACCCCATCAGAATTGGGTCTAAGGAGCTTGGATAGCATTAAGGATAAACAGAAGTTGAGATATCGAGATTAGAGTAAGTTACAATAAGCTTTGAAATGGACTTAGAGCTATATATTAAAACAGTGCTATATTTTCATAAAACTAACATCTTTCTCAATCCATCTATTCAGTTTAGGGTTAAAAACTGGCTAAGGTTATGGGTATATTAATGGTAGAATCTAGAGTCAAGAGTGGAGACGGAAAAAGAGTTGGACTTAGACAAAAAAGTAGGTTAAGACAGGGCGCAGTGGCTCACTGTGATCCTAGTAGTTTGGGAGTCTGAGGCGGGAGGATCGCTTGAAGCCAGGAGTCTCAAGACCAGCCTGAGCAACAGTTAGACCCTGTCTCTACATAAAATAGAAAAATTAGCTGGGCGTGGTGGCACGCGCCTGTAGCCCCAGCTACTCGGGAGGCTGAGGCAGGAGGATCACTTGAGCCGAGGAGTTTGAGGTTGCTGTGAGCTATGATGACACCACTGTACTCCAGCCTGGGTGACAGAGCGAGATTGTCTCAAAAAAAAATTAGATTAAGCATTAGGACAAAGTTACAGTGAGATTTAAGAATAAAGATGGTTTAGAATTAAGGACACAAGTGATGGATGGCTAGAGCTAGAATACAATGAAGGTTTAGATGGAATTAGGATTTTTTGAGTGTTAAAGGAAGAACACAATTAAGATTTTTATGCAAGAATAAATGTGCACATGGACAAGTGCCTTTATGCATTTTAATCTCTAAGGAGACATCAATGTTTCCTAAGAGAGAGTAGCCTTTGGAACCACATGGACTTGAATTCGAATTCTATGTCTGACATTGCCTGAGAGTGTGACCTTGAGAAGGACGTAATTTTACTGAGACCATTTATCGAATGGCTGAAGAGGAACAGCATCTCACAGAGCTGCCATGGAAAGATTCGACAGGATGTTGCAGATAAAGCTTCTGCATCAGAGTCTAGTGCAGAGAGGGCATTGAATGAATGTTGGTCACTATTCAGTTAGGATTAGGTATAGAATAGAATTAAGATTCAATGTTAAGCTGCACTGAAGTGCGGGTGGGGTCCGTCAATGGGTGCATCTGGCTATTGTCAGTTCCAGAAACAGAAATACCCAAAGGCCAGTGTTGGGACCACAGCTCATAGTTCCAGCTCTCAGGACACCTGACACTGGGGACTGGAGGACTCTGGCCTCAGGACGTTCCTATCTCTGGGGCTGTCACAGTGGACTCTCTGAGCAGACGCTTGGCTCCTGGAAGTACCCCCCCTCGTTGCCTTGCCCTCCACCCTGCCCAGCCCCCCTCAGGAGGATCGCAGCGTCCTCTGTCCTTCCCGCCACACACCCCTCCTCATCCTCCCTCCAGGGCTCACCGTTCGTTTCGCAGAACTTCCACTGCTGCTTCTCGTCAAAGCTGGAGCTGACTGAGCACCAGAGCCTTCCGAGCAGGCTGCCCTCCGTGATGCAGCTGTGATAGGACTTTCCCCGGTAGATGAAGGGGAAGACGCATCGCGGGTAATCTGTTTGGAAGAGGGCTCATGAGTGGCTCGACTTCTTCACGTCACGCACACGACAGTTATTTAATCATCAGCCAATCGACCAACCATCAAGGTACAGGAAAAACATCAGGTTCGGAAGAGACTCCGTGCATTCATTTCATTAAGCGTTTGGTAAGACCTACTCCACGTACAGTCGACCCTTGAACAACATGGATGTAAACAGCACGGGTCCACATATACATGGATTTTTTCCAATAAAAATTACACCGGGTGCACCTGCCTCCCCTTCCACCTCCTCCAACTCTTCCTCCTCTGCCACTCCTGAGACAGCAAGACTAGCCCTGCTCTTCCTCCTCCTCTTCCTCCTCGGCCTATTCAATGTGAAGACCTTCACGATGATCCACTTCCACTTTATGAATGGTAAAATATATTTTCTCTTCCTTATAATTGTCTTAATAACATTTTCTTTTCTCTAAATTATATTATTGTGTGAATATAGTGTATAATATACATAATGTACAAAATATCTGTTAATTGACTGTTTATGTTATCAGCAAGGGTTCCGATCAACAGTAAGCTAGTCATTGTTAAGTTTGGAGGAAGTCAAAAGTTATACATGGATTTTGTCTTTTGTCTCTGTGTCCAAAAATCCAGAAATCATATAATTGTCAAAAATGCCTTGGGCTTTGAAAAAGAGTAAACAATGTCTCAAATCCCTTTCTCTTACACTTTGTTTCTTTTCTTCTTATTTAGGAAATAAAAAGAAAGAGAGAATACAATGGTTCCATTTGGTCAACTGGTCTTATGATATTACAAGACCCTCATCCAAACAGCACATTTTTAACACTATCATCATTAATATTATTACCCACTATTAGAATTGAGTGTCTGGCCTCCCAGAGCATTGTCTATGCACACATACGCATTATAACTTGTCTGCAAAAATATGATCATGTCATACATGGTCACACATTCTCTTTCGTGATCCACCCTACTCAGAAGCCCGCTGGCAGGGGATGAGGGATGCCACTCACCTTCAGTCGTGCAGTACTTCCATCTGCCATCGTACACTGCTCTGGTTGCGCACCAAGGGGAGAAGCTCCCCACTTTGGTGCAAGTGAAGTAAACAGACCCCTTGTAGGTGAAGGGAAAGACACATGCCTCTTTCTTATCTGAAGGACAGAAGGACAAACCAGGAAGGGGTAATCACAATCAGTGAGCGAAGGATGAGTCTTGGTTTGGCTCGCGCTTTGGTCTGAAGTTTGCATCCCCCCAAAATCCACATGTTGAAATCCTAACCCCCACGGTGATGGTGTTAGGAGGTGGGGCCTTTGGGAGGTGATAAGATCATAAGGTCAGAGCCCTCGTGATTGGATTAGAGCCCTTATAAAAGAGACCCCAGAGAGTTAGCTAGTCCCTTCCACAGCGTGGGGACACAGCAAGCAGGTGCCATCTGTGACCCAGGAAGCAAGCCCTCATCAGAAACTGAAACTGCCTGTGCCTTGATCTTGGACTTCTCAGCCTCTAGACCTGTGAGAAATAGATTTCTGTTTTTGTAAGCTACCCGGTCTGTGGTGTTTTGTCACAGAAGCCCAAATGGACTGAGACAGTTCTCACGGTAGTCAGAAAGCTACACGCCTAGACTTACCATCTGTCTTCTTATATGTTAACCTAATGACTTATAAGAACGTGTCCAGTTCATGTTTGGACCAAGAGAATTGGGGAAGAGTTTCATAGACAATGAAGGCAACCAGGAGATATTGTTCCCCCGAACCCCTGTTTCTCAGAGTATAGAATGGGTACCACTAATGTTACACAAGATACATTTTGGCGGATCACAAGATCATGTCTGGTAATGCAGGGAACACAGGTGAAATAATTTTGAAACACAGGCTGAAAAAAAAAATCCTTTTCCAAAGGCCCTTTCAGTCCTTCTGACAACCCAAAAGAGAAAGCTTCAATTTAATACTGGTATTTCTCTAATACTAGTATTTCTAGTACTTAATAATCTCCCTTTTTTTGCAAAAAAGAGGACAGGACTCAGGCTCAAAGCCTTATTCAGACAATAGTATCTAGTAGAATTTAATAATACGATTTTATTTTCATGGTACAGTATTTATTTTTAGTTATACTTCCTATTTATGGCAAGTGGTACTGCTTTTTTATATTACAATCCTAATATTATTAATAACTGTTCTTTTCAAATGAATTTATCAAAGTGAAGAAAATATTAAATTAAATTATCAAATTTAAAGAAAATATTGAGTAAATAATAGCACTGGTGTCGTGCAGATGTGGCAAGTATTGAGTGGGTGACACAGGAATAAGTAAAGTTTAGAAAACACACCCTCGATCTTTTTATTCTTCTGTATGAGGACAAGAACTTTGTCTTTTGCACAAAGTATTCACAGAACCTATTGGAGAACGGTGACTTGCTCAAGAAACAACATAAGTTCATAAAATGCCACATGAAATAAAGTTAAATCTGTTTCCTTTTTTTCTTTTTTAATTTTCATTTTTAATTATTATGGGCACATAATAGTTGTCCGTATTTTGGAGGTACATGGGATGTTTTGATGCAGCAGGTAATGATCAAATCAGGATAACTGGGGTGTCCATCACCTCAAGATTCATCATTTTGTGTTTGGAACATTCCAATTCCACTCTCTTAGTTATTTTAAAATATACAATAAAGTATGGTTGACTATAATCACCCTACTGAACCATTCCCACTTTATCCCTCTGTCCACTGCCCTTCCCAGCCTCTGGTCACCATCATTCTACTCTCTCTATCTCTGTGAGTTCCACTCTTAAAATTTTTAGTTCCCATGTATGAGTAAGAACATGTGAAATATGTCTTTCTGTACCCGGCTTATTTCACTTAACATAATGTCCTCCAGTTCCATTCATGATGCTACAAATGACAGTATTTCATTCTTTTCTATAACTGAATAATATTCCATTGTGTATATGTACCTCATTTTCTTTATCCATTCATCCATGGATGGACACTTAGATGTATTCCCATGTTTATTCCAGCACTATATACAAGAGTGCTACAATAAACATGGGAATGTGGGTATCTCTTCAATGTACTCATTTCCTTTCTTTTGGATATACCCAGCAGTGGGATTGCTGGATTATATGGTAGTTCTATTTTTAGTTTTTTTGAGAAATTTCCATACTGTTCTCCATAGTGGCTATACTAATTTACGTTTCCACCAACAGTGTACAAGGGTTCCTCTTTCTCCACATCCTCACCAGCATTCATATTGCCTGTCTTTTGGATAAAAGCCATTTTAACTGCAGTTTTGATTTGCATTTCTCTGGCAACTAATGATGCTGAACGATTTTTCATATACCTGTTGACCATTTGCGTGGTTTCTTTTGAGAAATGTCTATGCAGATCTTTTGCCCATTTTTAAATTGGATTATTTGATTTTTTTCCTATTGAACCCCTTATATATTCTAGTTATTAATCCTTTGTCAGATGGGTAATTTGCAAATATCTTGTCTCCATTCTGTGGGTTTCCACTTCACTTTGTTGATTGTTTCCTTTGCAGGAACTTTTTAGCTTAATGTGATCCCATTTATCCATTTTTGCTTTGGTTGCCTGTGCTTTTGAGGTCTTACTCAAGGAATCATGTCCTGGAGTGTTTTGTTTCCCCAATGTTTTCTCCTAGTATTTTTGTAGTTTCAAGTTTTAGATTTAAGTCTTTAATCCATTTTGATTCAATTTTTGCATATGGCAAGAGATAAGGGTCTAATTTCATTCTTCTGCATGTGAATATCCAGTTTTCCCAGCACCATTTATTGAAGAGACTGTTCTTTTTCCAATGTATTTTCTTGGCATCTTTGTTGAAAATTAGTTCACTGTAAATGTGTGGATTGATTTCTGGGTTATCTCTTCTGTTCCATTGGTCTATGTGTCTGTTTTTATGCCAGTAGCATACTGTTTTGGTTACTATGGCTTTGTGGTATAATTTGAAGCCAAGTAATGTGGTTCCTCCAGTTTTTGTTCTTTTTTTCTCAGGATATCTTTGGCTATTCTGGGCCTTTTGTGGTTCCATATAAATTTTAGAATTTTTTTTTCCATTTCTGTGAAGAATGCCTTTGGTATTTTGATAAGGATTGCATTGGATCTGTAGATTGCTTTGAGCAGTACGAGCATTTTAACAATATTGATTCTTCCAATCCATGAACATGGATTATCTTTTCATTTTTTTGTGTGTCCTCTTCAATTTCTTTCATCAATGTTTTATAGTTTTCATCATAGAGGTCTTTCATTTCTTTGGTTAAGCTTATTCCTGTGTGTTTTATTTTATGTGTAGCTATTGTAAAAAAGAATTACTTTCTTGGTTTCTTTCTCAGATTGTTCACTTAAACAGGTTTCTTTAATGAAGGACTCATCAGAAGAGTTGATATGCAAACAAAAATTGAAGTATAGAGTATACCGAGTTGTCTTTTTTTCACCACTCGATAGCTCTAGAGACTAATCATCCCTGAAACACATCTTAAGAGAAGGTGTTCTATCCCAAATTCCTCATTACACAAGGACCCATGTACAATTATGAATAATTTAAAATTAATACCTTTTTTATCAGAACTGGGGGAAGAGCTTAGCTTTCTCAATCGCTAGTCCAGGATCACAACTTTCCTTTTTGCCTCAACTCCTTTGTTTTCCTCCTTCCTTCCCTCCGTCAAAGATACAGTGATAGAGTACAATGAATGAGATACTCTGATAGGTAATCTGTATGTGTGCAATAGATTGTGGGTGGACATGATGATTCCCATTTCCTGGCTCAAAAGTCCCAAGCAATCCTCCATGCTATTTTCTTTATCTGCCAGCTGAATATACAGCAGTGGTTCTCAATCGAGAAGGAGGGGTGATTATAACACCAGACAATGTTTAGAGACATTTTAGGTTATTACAACTGGGGAGGGGACTGGTGGCTGCTACTGGTGTCTATCAGGTAGAGGCCAGGAATGTTGCTAAACATCCTATGGTGTGCAGGACAGCTCCCCACAGCAAAGATGGTCCCAAGGTTGAGAAACTCTGACAAAGACTGGGCAGAGAACACTGAGTCCTTGGCGGATGGTGGTGACACAAAGAAGAAGGATCCTGTTCTCTGGATTGCAATAAAAAAAATGTTTCCTACCAAACATCCACCTTGAACTGTTAGATGAGTTTGACATGAACCTTGATTGAGTTAAGCCACTGATATTTGAAGGTCATTACAGCAGTTAGCCCTCTACTAACACAGATGGACAAGACACAATCTCTGACTTCAATTTCTATAACCTAGTGGCCTTGTTCCTTTTTCCAGATTAGATTCTGACCCTGCATAATCTGAAATAGGTCATGGTGGGAATGCGGGATGTGTTGGGAGAGAATGAAGAAGCCAGACTTCCTCTGTGAGCCCCACCCATGAGTTGATGCAATTAGAAATCCTTAAATACCATTTTCCATGTTCCGTCTCCATTTTTCAGAACTGTTTGGTCTTGTTTTTGTGAAGTTTAAACCAGTTTAAATCTGGAAAGTGCTTAAAAGAACACTTGGAGCCATAGCTGCCACTTAACAATTGTTAGCTATCATCATTACCATCATCATCATCATCATCAATGCATTTTTGCAATCGTGGACACCACTGAGTGTATGAGATAGTATGGTGGGGACAAGGGCGGGAAAGATTCCCCTATACATGGAATTGAGATTATTCTGGGGATTTGTTAGTAAGAATCAGCACATAATGAATACTATTAGCCATCTGCAAAGTAATCCAGCAGATGGCCTAATCTTCTTATCTGGGTTACAATCCTCCATAATCCAGACCCTGCTGACCTGCCTGTTCTCACTCCCTGCTTAACATGCCCTTGACCTTACCCCATGCTCTTTCTTATCTTTGGGGTTTTGCTCATGCTCTTCATCCTACTCTTGACTGCCTTTGGTGTCTTCCCAGCTTTGTTCCCTGCTACTCATCCATAAAGACTTGGTTCAGTTTGGGTCAATGCTCTTCCTCATGCTTATAATACTCAAGAGCCAATCTCTATAGATATATATACCAATTTTTTAAAAACTTGTCTGTTTATGTATCTATCACTCCCATTCACTGTGAACTCGCTGAGTGTAGGGCCTAGGTTTTATCTATTTCTACATTCCTGGTCCATAACACAGAGCCTGAAACTTGGAGATCACACAATAAATGTGTATTGAATGAATTTTTCTGTAAATGTGTGCAGAGAGGACTTGGGGATACTGAATTTCAGCACAGGAGTGTGGGTGTGATCTCAGGGAGGCATGACGGAAATGAAACTACAACTAGAAAGTTGACACTCCATCAAGCACGTTGCTGCTTATCTGAATAAACCATGGGTTCTTAACCTTTTAGAGACTCGTCAGTTCTTTTGAGAACCCAGAACTTCTCCCTAGGAAGATACTTGTATGTCCTCTTGGTTGAGATGTCTGTGTGCTCACCAAAATCAGCTTCTATGTTTCTTCGCAAAGGCACTACTTGACTACAGTTCTAGATTCTTTTGCAGCTAAGTATCACATGAGTTATGGAAGTGGCAGGAAGTGAAGTATGTCCTGGCATGACAAAAGCAAAACTACAACAACAAAAAACCTCTCCTCCAAGATCCTCCAGGGTCTCTTGACTCTTGTCCATCAGCTAAAAGCAAAGAATCCTCAGAATACTCTGAAGCCCTTGAGGATGCTGGAGCGCCCAGAGGGAAAGAGCTTGGATCCCTGAGTGACCATGTGGAACACTGTTTGATAACCAGGTGCACCCTCACTGGTCTTTGCAGAAGCAAGAAAAAAAATGGTATTGTGTTAACCTGCTGACAGTTTGAAGTCTGTTTGTCACAATAGCCATTTTCACTACTCCAATAAATACGCACTTTTTTTAAAATACAAATTCAGGTTTTCATGGACTCTAATGCTCATCCAGTGACCCCAGGTGAAGAATCTTTGGAATAAAGAATGTGACATTGAAGAGGGGCTTCACAGGATGGAAGCACATGAATATGTGAGTGCTTCTTCAGCCTTATCCAAAGGGAAAGAATTTCTCAGGCAGAAAAGGATTCTAATTGTGGAGAACGCCTCACCATGGCTTGAATGAACTATATATAATCAAGGTTTCTCTTTGTTCTGTTTCCATGCTTATCATACAGTCTTTTGGTTGTTAATTTAGATTGCTAGATACGTTAAGAGTATAATTAGGGTGTCCAAGGATTCAGTTTATTGAAATTATATAGCTTGCTTTTTTAATTAACATATTCACATTTCCCCTACCATGTGCTGAGTATTATGAAAGCTGCTTGTATCCATTATTTTATTGAATCTTCATCATAACCCAGTGAGATAAATGCCTTTATTTCCCTTTCACAGTCTGGGAACTGACTTCAGAGAGGTTACACTGCTTGACCAGATTACAGAGAAGAAAGGGCAGATCTGTCTGAGGTCTATCTGAGATTTCTCCCAAGCCGTCCCCTCCCTACTTGGTTCCAGGAATCTTTATTTTGGTCCATTCATTCTTTTCCAGTTTTTAAATCCCCCCCCATTGTTTTCCGGTGTACTCACCTCCATTTGTCTCATAGGAATAGAGGAGGAAGGTCGTCCATCCCAGCAGGTAACTGGACCATCGGTTCATCTTGACTGGCCTCTTCCCTCTGGATTGGAAGAAGACAAAAATTTTGTTCCCACAGGTCCCCTTCCTCTTCCCACTAGCTTCCAGGTTTGATGTCATGCATGCCATTTTTCTTTTTATCTCCAGACAGTAACAAAAAAAAAACAATCTTATTTTTGCAGACGAGAGAAAAGTATTTACATTCATGCACTGCATAATGACATACTGAATAACGGTGGACTGTATATAGGATGGTGGTCCTATAACATTACAATACCTTATTTTTTCTGTACCTTTTCTATGTTTAGATATGCTTAGGTGCATAAATACTTACCATTGTGTTACAATTGCCTACAGTGTTCAGTGCAATAACATGCTGTACCGGTTTGCAGCCTCAGAACAATAGGCTGTACCCTAAAGCCCAGGTGTGTAGTGGGCTCTGCCTTCTAGGTTTGTGTAAGTACACTCTATGATGTCAGAGTTCTTTTTTTTTTTTTTTTTAGACAGATTATCACTGTGTTGCCCAGGCTAGAGTGCCATGGCATCAGCCTAGCTCACAGCAACCTCAAACTCTTGGGCTCAAGCGATCCTCCTGCCTCAGCCTCCCAAGTAGCTGGGACTACAGGCATGTGCCACCATGCCCAGCTAATTTTTTCTATTTTTAGTTGTTTGGCTAATTTCTTTCTATTTATAGTAGAGACAGGGTCTCGCTCTTGCTCAGGCTGGTCTCAAACTCCTGAGCTCAACCAATCCTCCCACCTGGGCCTCCCAGAGTGCCAGGATTACAGGCGTGAGCCACCACATCTGGCCAATGTCAGAGTTTTTAAGCTCCATATACCACTCTCCCTCTACCGGCTTTTGTTTTCTCATCAGCAGACAGAGTGTAGGTTAATAATTCCTGCCTCTCACCGTGGCCATGAGAGTCCAACTGGACCCCGATGTGAAAATACTTTTCAATTGCAAATTGTTGCATTTACAAATTATTAAAGCAAAGGTCAGGACAGTTCAGTGGGGACATCAGATGGCACCAACTCAACAAATCCAGTAATGGGCTGGGAATCAAAAACCCAGAGCCAGTGATTTAAGTCCTCCACAGGTAGGTGGCGCCACTGAGCACCAGAGTCAGAACAAACCTCAAATTTCTTTTTCTCCCAACAGCTCGTGGCTCTCCTGCCTCGCGGAGCCTCTTTCTCATTTCTTTCATTATTCTTCCTTGCAGTCCTTACTCCTAACCACGGGCTTTTTCCAGGCGACGTCTCGTTCACCCGTCTCCTGTGGACGACTCTAATTCTCGCTGGCTGCTGGTGCAGAGTCTGGGGACGGACCTGCCTTCGACAATGGAGGCGGAACATTGAGGTTCAAATCCCGGCTCCACCTAGGACGGGCTGGATGACTCCGGGGGAAGTTACTTAAATTCTCTAAGCCTTAGCTTTGCCTTATGGAAACACGGGGATGCTAATCCTGTCTACCGCTTAGGCTTGTTCTGATGATTAACTGCCATCATAAAAAATAACAGATAAAACTCTTTAAGTGCTACACACTGCTCTAAGTTCATAATAATCTTGACAGTAGGGAGCCCAATGCGGTGGGTACTATCATTAACCCAGATGTGCGCAGATGGGACACGGTGAGCCTAAGCACCTGGCCGAGGATCACAGTGTGAGTGGTGGAGTTCACAGCTGAACCCCTAAGACCTGACTCCAGAAACTGAGCTCTTAACCACTGTACGATATTACTATTACTACCTCTGGGCTTAACATGGCACCTGCCGTATGCCAAGAACTCATGAATATAATCCAAAATAGTATCGTCACTCATGACTGACATCTCTGGCCAAGCATCACTTCTGAGTGCCAGAACTGCAATTCTAACTGCCTCCTGGACAGGTCCACCTAAACGTCCTCCAAGTGCCTCAAATCCCAAGATTTGGCTTTTGATACACAGCCCAAAATATGTTAGCCTTTCCCCCATATTACCTCTTCAGCAAGAGCAAACCTTTGCTCTCCCTGTCCCCTCTCTGTGTGCTATCTGTCTATCCAGTTGGTTCTACTTTCCAAAAAGCTCCAGAATCCATCCCCTTTTCTTGGCCTCTGCCGTTACTGACCAAAAGACAGCCTTTTCCAGCTCTCCCCCTCCATTGCGGTCCTGCCGCCCTCGCAGATATGCAGCCTCCAGCCTCTCCCCTCTACCAATCTGCTGAAAATGCTTTTCAGTTGTAAACTGTTCATTGCATTTATGAATTATTAAAGCAAAGATCAGGACAGTTGAGGGGGGACATCTTGATGCTCTTTCTTGATGCACTAGATCACGCACTAGAGAACGAGCCTACCGCAGCAAGTGAAGCAGGCACTGACCGACCCTGCCTTCGTGGGGCTGATAGCCAACGGAGGAGACAGATCACAAAGTAAAGAAACAAGAAACAAATACAACTTTTTGTTGTGATCATGGCTACGAAAGAGGAGAACTGAGACTACAAAAAAGAATACCTAGGGCGAGGTCACTTTCGATTGGGGGATCAGAGGAGGGGCGTCTGGGCAATGACAGGGTAAGCTACTCCTGGAGAAAGAGAAGGAGGAGGGAGGCCTGAGAGGAGCTCGGGGGCGTGTGGGTAGGGGGATCATCCCGGCAGGAGAACCAGATGTGGAAAGGCCCTGAGATGCAAAGAGCTGGAGGTGTTCAGGAAGCAAGTGGAACCAGCGTGGCTGGGGCCATGAGTGACCAGGAGCAAGGACCTAAAGATGCATGATAAGATGGGTGAGGCCAGACCCTGCAGAGCCTTCCTTATATTCTGAATGCAACCAGAAGCTACTGAGGAGATTAAAGTGAGGAGGAGAGACGTGCTTTAATTCAAAATCCTCCATCACCTTTAAAATCCAATCTGTAGACCACACTCCTTTTTCCTAGAAGCTATTTATTATCTTCCCCTCCTTTGATCTTCCCCAGCTACTGTTTTTACTGTTCCTTGCATAAGTCAAGCTTGCTGACACCTCAGGGCCTTTGCCTGCCCTTCTCTTCACCTGCAATGCTTCCCCCCCGCCCGGTAGGTGTTTGCATGGCTTCCTTCTTTGTGCCGTAAAGAATTTCTTGCAGGGCCGGGCACGGTGGCTCAGGCCTGTAATGCTAGCACTCTGGGAGGCTGAGGCGGGTGAATCATTTGAGTTCAGGAGTTCGAGACCAGCCTGAGCAAGAGCGAGACCCCCGTCTCTACCAAAAATAGAAAGAAATTAATTGGACAGCTAAAAATATAAGAAAAAATTAGCCAGGCATGGTGGCACATGCCTGTAGTCCCAGCTACTGGGGAGGCTGAGGCAGAAGGATCGCTTGAGCCCAGGAGTTTGAGGTTGCTGTGAGCTAGGCTGATGCCATGGCACTCTAGCCTGGGCAACAGACTCTGTCTCAAAAAAAAAAAAAAGAATTCCATGCAAATACAAGGAATCGATATCAACTGATGGTCTGAAATGCTAATGGTTCTACTTGGGCCAAGTCATGGATATTAATAGAAAATATTTTGGGGGTGGTTCAAGACATTTATTAAGCTGTAAAACGAGCCTTTATAGCCAGACACCCACGTCTGGAACATGCAGGTGAGGACCACGTTATTCCGTGGGCACTGGCACCTTCAAATGCTTGGAGAACTCTTTGTCCTGAGCGGTGGAGCAGCCGGGACCAGCATCCTGCCACTGGCAGTGTTTTGCTGACCAGTAAGAAAGAGGAGTGCTGCAGCTTTGGAGTCAAACCACAGCAGACACAGGGGCAATTTTGCCAGTCATCAGAGGAAGGAGACTAAAACTCACCTTGAGATCTTATTATACACAGAGAAGACACCATAAGGCACTTTGTACATGTCAGAGGGGGCACACAAGCCAGATATTTTAGGACTATTTATGGAAACAGGAGAGAGATAAATTTTGCCATTTCCTCCAAACCCTTCACTGCTTACAGCTTCAAGCTTCTCTCCCTGCCTCACCAAAAACCCCAATATCTACACTTTAATGAGTTCATTAATCTTAAGTTTTCATTTTTACCTTTCCTGCTCATCTGCCTGACCTTGAACGTGTTTGACTCTCGATTTCCTTTTGTATATATGGGACTACTGAAACCTATCCCATAGAATTGTTTTAAGAATTAAATAATACAAGCAGAGTTCTTGGTGCATGGTAGGTGCTCAACAATTAATAATGGTTACCATTTATCGAGAACTTGTTGTGTGGGGGCACGTCTCTGAGCACTTTGTTTAATTATCATTTAGTTACCTCAAAACCCTCTGAGGCAGGAACTACGATAAGCCCGTACTATAGAAAAATAAGGCAGGGGAAGGTAGCAGCCCAGTAAGGGTAGTACCATGACTTAAACCAGGTAGTTTGAAGAGCCCACACTCTCAATCATTATATCAAACATCTGTGTCGCCATGGAGATACATTTCTGCAGCGCAAAGTCTTGAGAGAATTAAACACGATTGCAAACTTTAAGCCTCTCAACCAGAAAATGCTGTACCTGCAATCGTTCTAACCATACTGCTCTGGCCCAAAAAGGTTGCTCAGTTTCGACATGAAATGAAATGAAATGAGCATGAGGCTCCTGCCTTAGGTTGGTTGAAGAAGCAAGAACACAAAGCAGTGACCACTCTGATGTTGACAACCTTCTCTATGCCCCCCGAAGCCTGCCTCCAAAGCTGATATTTCAATCGCATGTTGAACAGATTGTCCTTGGCTGTCACGTTGCCATGTCTAGCATCCTTTTGTCCTGGTCATAGTAACTTTTGCACCAACACACCTCAAAAATTACAGGTTGTCAGCTTCCGCCACTGCACCATCTCCAACAATCCAATGACTCTTTGGCCCTCGTCCCTTACACAAGGATCACATCTCACTAAATTTTCTAAAGATGCATCAATCACAGAAGACCCCAAGGTTCAAAAATAGCTGGCCAAGGGTGTTTATGATATCAATAACTGGAAATAAATGGAATGGCAACCACTGGAGAAGTGGTAAGATAAGTTTGGGTTCACCCACATGGACCAACAGCATGATGCCTTTAAATAGAATGAGTTAAATGTGTATGTTTGGCCATAAAAATGCCTATAATATTAAGTGAAAAATACAAGTTCTAAAAGAGAATGTATAGTATGATTCCTTTGGTATGTAAAAATATCTATATCCATTTTGGAGTCATTAAAATATTAATTGCTTATTTGATAAACATCTGTTGTGTGCCTACTATATGGGGCTGTTGGTAAGCTGGACGGGTGAAATTGTGCTTGTATGAGGCTGATATTTTGCTGGGGTGAGGAAGACAAAAAAGAAGTGAGGTTTTCCATTTGGGGCAATGAAAAGGGCCTGGAACTAGATAATAATGGACAACGCTGCGAATGTGCTTGCAGCCACTGCACTGTGCACTTTAAAATAGCCAAAATGGTCCATTTTATGCTGTGTGTACTTTACCATAATAAACAATCAAAACCGTTTCAGAATATGAGAAGTGCAATGAAGAAAATGGCAGGATGATGTGGACGATAGTGCCCAACAGGCGGTCAGGGAAAGCCTCTCTGAGCAGGTGAGATTTGAGCCGAAACCAAGAGTCAGCCACGCAGGCTGGGGAACAAGCGTTCCAGGCAGAGGGATCAGTGAGTTGTTGATAGGGACAACAGAGCAGCACAGCCCGAGGTGCAGAAGGGAGGTCCACATGGCTGGGCCATGGTGAGCACCAGGGATGGTGAAGATGGAAAGATCCGCAAACCCAGGTCGCTTAAGGGCCTGTAGTTCTCCATAAGACCCTGCGATTGTATTCTACATGTGCACGCACACAACAATTTTCCTGAGTGGACATGTGAGAAGCAGCTGATGTTGGTCACTTCTGGAAGTGGGAACCTCTGGAAGTGGTAACCAGGGACACACTTGAGACTTTTTTCCACTTATATTTTTATCATATATGTGTGTGACTTTCAAAATTAAAAACAATAATTATATACGTAGCTAGAAGAAAAGAGTTGAAAAGTTCCCAATGCAAAGAAATGCTAAATGTTGGAGGTGATGGATGTCCTAAATACCCTGATTTGATCATTGCACATTGTATGCATGTATCAAAATACCACAGGTATTCCATAAATATGTATAATTATTACGTATCAATTAAACATTTTTTAAAATGACAATTAAATATGTGTATCTATGCACATATATAATGCACATGTAATGTGTATATGTATATATGCACATGCCATTGTACATTATAGATGTGTGTATACTTATGTATACATAATATACATACATCATATATGCCCACACACAGACATGCAAATAGTCAAAATGTTAAAAGGAAAAATAGAAGAGCAGCCTCGGTAAAGCAATATGAGGCAATTTAAAATTACAAAATTAAAAATCTACATAGATGGTTGTCTTAGGAGTGGATTAATTTTATGGAGTAGCTGTTGACATACCAAATTTATTGAACATCTACAGAGCAAAGCACAGTGCCAGGGACCCCTCATTGTTGGCGTTCCATGGCAATAGGGAGCCTACTGGATGCTTCACTGGCACCTGGTAGAGTGACATTGAACAAGCATACCCCTCTCTAAAATGAGGATGCTAATAATCATACCTACTTCATAGAGTTGTTGGGAAGATTAAACTAGATAAAAGATACAAAATACTTAGCGCAGCTTATGCTATAGAGGTAGTTTACAATAAATGTTGACTGTTAATGATAATGATGGTGATGATCATAATAACATCTATTTACCATGTTAGGCCTGCAGTAATTAATTAATTAAGCAAACTTATTTTGACAGTGTTCTATAATTCTCTTCTCTTTTTTGCTCTTTGTTATTTATTATCTTTCAAACTTTCCTGGAAACATTACCTTCTAGGAATTTTTCCCCTGCTTAATGATACTCTTTATTGTCAATAGTCCATCCATCCATCATTCATCCATCCATCAGCCATCCTTCCACCATCTATCCATCCATTCTTCCATCCATCCATCTTTCCTTATCATCCATCCATTTTCCCATCCATCCTTCTACCCATCCTTCCATACATCATTCTTTCATCCAACTTCCATCATCCATCCTCCCACCATCTACCCATTCATTCTTCCATCCATCCACCCATCCTTCTGTTCATCCATTTTTCAATCCATTCTTCCATCCATCCATCAACCATCCTTTCATCATCCATCCTTCCATCCATCCATCTTTCCTTCCATCATCCATCCATTTACCCATCCATTCTTCTACCCATTCTTTCATGCATTCATTTTTTCATCCAACTTCCATCATCCATCTTTCCACCATCTACCCATCCATTCTTCCATTCATCCATCCATCCTTATGTTCATCCATCATTCAATCCATTCTTCCCTCAATCCATCATCCATCAAGAACCATTCAAGAACCCTATTGTCTATAAGGAACTGGTGGCAAGTACCAAGAAGAACCAAACATGATTTCTGCCCTCAATAATTCGAGATAAATCCTTCCATTCATCCTTGCATTCATTCATCCACTCATCCATCCTTCCATCCATCTATCCTTCTATTCATCCATTTTTCAATCCATTCTTCCATCCATCATCATCAGTCCATCACTCATTCAGTAAGTATTCAAGAAACCTACCATCTGTAAGGAACTGTGGCGACCCCAAGAGGAACCAGACATGACATGTTCTCAGACTGTTAGAGATAACACATAGGCCCCAATGTCTATTACCCAGTATGGAAAACAATAGCCACCATAACAGGTAGTATTAAGGCACTGATGGGGTACCCAGGAGGCAGAAAAGTCTGCAGCCTCTGCTGTCTAGTTCTCTTAACCCAAAAATGTCACAGTGGAGCAGTGAGAAGATAATGGCACTCAATCAACTGCAATTCATAGTCGACCTCTCTCATGTATCGACTGGGTGGCCTTGGGAAGGTCATTTCACCTCTCTGACCCCCAGTTGTCCATATTCTCCTTAAGTGGAGACAATTCCATTGTGAGAATTACAGGAGCACATGGCTGTGAAGTTACTGGAGTATAGTGTGTCTTCACAATACTGGTTCCTTCCACTCCTCAGCAGCAAACGATTCCACATCTGAAAAGCTCAGTGTAATCCACCCTCACCCCCATACACACACCTCTTCTATTACATATCTAGGCTGCTTTGGAAGGAGCAGTGACAGGATTTCAGGGAGAGCTCTTTGAATCCCAGCTTTCTCCTTCCTAAAATAGGGAGAGTAACCCTTTCCTTAGAGGAACGGTGCAAAGACTGGTGGAACCAAGACGATTCTAATCCACTACCAAGAATTTAACAGACGATTTGTCCCATCTCTTAATAAGCAATTTAGTCCCTTTTCTTCCATGTCTTTCTCCCAAACTTGGGATACAAGCCACCTTCCTTACTGTCACATTGGTCATATAATCTAGCTTCACCCACTCCTTTGAGATTTTTAGCAGAGAAAGAACTCTACCTGCAAGGCCTCCTTCCCCACTTTCCCTGACTTTTCCTTCCCAGGGCCAGTATGGTGGTCCCCAGCCACTTGTGGCTCTGAGCACCTGGAATGGGCAAGTACAACTCGTTACACATAGTGAGTGTGAAATACTTACTGGATTCTGCAGGCAAAGAGTGAGAAAAAGAATGTAAAATATCTCAATAATTGCCTATATTCAATATGTGTTGAAATGATAATAGTTTAGATATCATGAGTCCCACAAAATATATTAAAATAAATTGTTCATATTTTATCTTATTTTTTTAACATGGCTACTAAAAAGCATGCAATTATATATGCGGCTGACATTCTATTTCCAGTGGACAACACTGATCTAGAACATCCTTCCTCGCTGAGGGGACCTCAGACCCCACCTTTCACTCCCTCCCAGGTTTCCAGGTGGAGGTGTACCTTTGAGAGGGTCCTTCTCGCCCTAGCTTTCTTCACAAACCCTCTTTAAAGTTCTGCTCCCAAGGTCTCCGGATTATCTGGGGATTGGCTGAATGGCTTTGGCCCCCACCTGTCTGTAGAACAAGACGACAGCTCCCCAAGGGAGGGTTCTTCATAAGTGGCTACTATCCGAAGGCAGTTTGGATGGGATCACCTGAGGTTAGTTAATGATGCCCCAAGACAAGCTCATGCATATTCACGAGGCCCATAAAATTCAATCATGTATGTCTCAATGGGGTCTTGCGGGGGCTGTGGTCAGGGACAAGCATATTAATGAGCAAAGAAGAGAGTGATCCTGGACATTTCAGCTATGAGGAGCTGGAGAGTTTTCAGCTGAATAATGAAAGACTGAGAGCCCTAGAATTTTCTAGCGAGAAGGCAAACATGGGCGAATTGAAACTAGCTTTCTGAAATATGTTGTCATTTTTCCGTGATACTCTACCACCCTGGAATTTTTTGAAGAAGTCCAAGAAGTCTTGGACTTGGAAGTCTTGGAAGATACCAAGAATAAGTCTTGGTATCTTTCAGAATTGACCACATGTTACAGTTGATCCCTGAAAGGACTCCCTCATTTTACAGATGACATTGAGGCACAGCAGTGCTCAGGGACTTGTAAATGCCATACAGCAAATTGGTGGGGAGAATGGGGCTCACACCAGTGTGTTCGGGAGTTTTATTTTATTGTGACTTTGGTGCTTTGTTCTCACTGCCCAGGCTTGGGTGTTTTCAGAATAAGAGGCTTGCAGGCTTAGATTTTCTCACATGGCAGCTTCCCTACCCCCGCTGTCTTCTGCCTCTGCCTCTGGGCTTTGTCCACTCCCTCTGTCTCTCTGTCTCATTCCAACTGGAGTGTCTCACTATATATTAATAGTTGCATGTGTGTGTGTGTGTGTGTGTGTGTGTGTGTGTGTGTCCCTCTCTGCCTCTCTCCCCTTCTCTCTCTACACACCCCTTATTTTAAGATAGCAATGTATATTGGAATCACTGGAGAGTTTATAAGAACGCAAACTCCAGAATGGCTATCATCAAAAAGAGGAAAGACAACGAATGCTGTCGAGAGTGTAGAAGAGGGAACCCTTTGCACACTGTTGAGAGGAGCATGAATTAATTCAGACATTGTGGAAAACATAAATGGGGGATGCCCCCGACAAAGCTGATGGAAAAACTTTAACAGTTTTTTTTCCTTCTCTTTCCTTTTTTCCTTTTACCAATTTTTCTTTAGTATTCATTATCTAGAAACTTAGCTGCACAAGGACACCAGATGGCCCAAATGCTACAAACAGCCACGTGACTCCCTGCAGAGTCCCAGAAGTCCAGACCTGTGCACAGCTAGTGAGACCAGAGCAGGCGGCCTTCAGTTACCCTTAACTCAGGAACATGTCGTTATAGTACTAAAAGTCACCTCCCCAGCGAGGAATTTTGCCATTTTCTGTGCATGCAACATATGAAGAAGCGTGTATATGAACTGCATCCGCATCCGGACCTCCACCCTGTACTTACTCACGCATCTCCACACTCCTGTGTCTTTAAAACTCCCACACCTCCCTTTGCTCAGGGACAGGGCGCCTTTAGAGCACGAGCTCACCCTTCTCCATTCTTTGGCCAAAGAATAAAAAACCTGAATGCCTTACCAACAAGTGGATGTTCTTTCTTTGCAGCTGATATAAAGTAAGGAAAGAGCATCGTTTTTTAGTAACAGAATTTCCTCAGGAAACTAAAAATACAATTACCATGGGAGCCAGTAATCCCACTTCTGGGTATATACCCAAAGGTGTTAAAATGAGTATGCCGAAGAGACATCTGCACTTTCATGGTGATTGCCCCACTATTCACGATAGCTGGGATAGAGAACCAATCTAAATGTCCGTCGTCAGATGAATGGATAAGGACGATGTGGTCTATATACATAATGGAATACAAATCAGCCTTCAGAAAGGGCGAGGAATTCCTGCAAATCAGCAAGAAAAAGGCGAGGAACCTTGTAAAAACACAGGCAAAGGAGATGAACGGATGGTGAATGCTCAGTGTCTTAACAAGACAAGAAGAAATGCTCAGTTGCATTGGTGTTCAGATAAATACAAAGTTAATCGAAAGTGAGACATCACCTGGCACTAGGTTGTACTTGAAGTTTGGTTCTGGTCCTTATTTGGCTTAAATCTGTATTCAACTTTGACCTTGGCCTTTGCTCAGACAGTCAAATTGCCTCATTCGGTATTTTTCCTGGCAGACCCAAATTCTCATTTGATCAATGATTTTTGTGATCATCTGGGCTGTTTTCATTTTTAATATATATAACAACATCAGTAATGCTAATGAGGCATGTCTCTTAGATTCGTTTTTGATGTCTTGGTAGTCACCTTTAAATATGGGTATGCATTCTAGATGCAAATGGCAAATGAATCTTCTTATGTGCTTTATATGTAGAAATTATGAAAGTAGGACTGCACATCGAATTTGTCAATGCAAAAGCAAAATGTTATAATAATCAACATTAATATGAAAGCCATTAATTTTATATGAAAAAATCAATTAAGAACTTTCAAACAGATATATAAAATAGGAAAATATGTCAATAATTTATATAAACATGATGAAAGTTAATTAGCTAGTTAACTTTTAGAGAAACATTATATCCCTTTAGGTAAAATATTGCTATAATTTAAATTATCATAAAGCAGAATAATACACATTAAGTGTTTTCTGTTTGTTTGGTATTCCAGACACATGCTATTAAATGAAATCTTTAATAATTATATTTGTTCCATTTAGGCTATGGCTCTTTAAAAAATCCTATTTTAGATTTTTTCCAATAGTGTGAACATAAATTAAAAGCATAGGGGTTGGGGGATGGGGAAAAAATAATAATAAAATAAATTAAAATAAAAGCAAATGACAGTTTTTCCACTCTTCACGTTACCCGTGACAATCTTTTTTTCTAGATATAATAAAGAATATAAAAAGCATGAGAAAAATGAGATACTCTAATACATTTTGTTCTTACTAATCAAACCTCAATACAACAGATTTTACAAAAATGTTTTTAAAAAATTCCTATGGATCTATGGAAGCTAAGAATTTCAATAATTATTTTTAAAACATTGCTATAAATAGCCAACACATTTTAGTAGTTGACGATGAAGGATTTTTGAGATTTTTCTCAAGCTGGTAATCCTAGATACAACATTCTAGAAAATAAGTGATGGAAAAACTTTCCCCTGAATTATATTCTTCTGCGCATACAAAAAATTTAGTGACCGTAGTAGATGGGTTAATTCTTAACTTGTTCATCAATACTCAGGTATACAGAAATAACAGAGAGAAATTAAAAATTGACAGCAAGATGGGCTAATGATACATTTGACTCTTCTATTTTATTCACTTGCTAAGGGATTTTTGGATCTCATATGGCTCATATTAAAGTGAGTCTGATTGAAGAAATATTTACAGAATGGGAAATTGGTGACGTGCAGAGCAATCATGATTGACATAACACAAAGGTGCCGAAGGCAAAGACGGGTGATTTAGGAATCGCAAGTGCATGATGTCTCAACACACTTAGTGTCCATACAGTATCAATAACAATAGCAGGACAGTGTTCCAAAGACCACCTATTATGTTGTAGAATATTCTAGAACTGTCTTCTCACATTTTGATGAAAGATGTTCAACTAGGAGGGAAATCAGCTATAATGTGTTCATTGGCTGCCTGAAAAGCAAAGAGACTGAATATAGCACCTCCCAGCTCCCTGGATCACCAAGAAAGGATCCTAACACCTGCCACTGTCTTATAAAGAGAGTAGTTTGCATATGCAAATGTTTTAGGATAGCTATTATTTAAAAAAAAAAGACGCAAAAGATAACAAGTGTTGACGAGGATGTGGAGAAACTAAAACACTTGCACACTATTGATGGATATATAAAATGGTGCAGCCACTATGGAAAACAATATGGAGGTGTCTCAAAAAATTAAAAATAGAACTACCATACAATTCAGCAATCCCACCTCTGGGTATAGAGCCAAAAAAAATTGAAATCAAGATCTCCAAGAGATATCTGCACCCCCTTGTTCATTGCAGCATTAATCACAATATGAGATATGCAACAACCCAAACATCATGGACAGATGAGGGGTGAAAAAACTGTGTTAATATAACGGAATATTATTCAGCCTTAGAAACCAAGGAAATTCTACCATTTGCAACAGCATGGATGGACCTGGAAGACACTGTGCTAAGTGAGATAAGCCAGACACAGGACAAATACTGCATGATTCCTCTTACATGGGGCATGCGAAATAGTCAAATGCATAGAAGTAGAGCGCAGAATGGTGGTTACCAGGGGATGGGGAAGAGGGGAAACAGAGAGGTGGCATTCAATGGATATAAAGTTAGTTCTACAGGATAAGTTCCAGAGATCTGCTTACAAAATGTGACTATAGTTAACGGTAAGGTACTGTGCACTTAAAAATTTGTGAAGAGGGTAGATCTCATGTTAAGCGTTCTTACCTCGCACACATACCAAGAAAAAACACACAAAGAAACTTTTGGATGTGATGAACATATTTATTACCTTGATCATGGTGATGCTAACACAAGTGTACACATATGTCCAAACTCAATAAATTGCGTACATTAATTATTTGCAGTTTTGTGTATACCAATTATACCTCAATAAAACTGGGGGAGGGGAAGAAGAGAAAGAGAGAAAAAAAGTAATGAAATTCTGTGATCTGAGAATGGAAGTCTTTCTCACACGATCCCTGCTGTAAAGATTCAACTCCTGGGAAGAAACAGAAGAGGCTGCACGTAAAATGAATGAGATACTGATGGGAATTCCCAAATGACCCTTATCTCAAAAGCCAATGGCCTTGCTGTCTTGACATGTCTGTACATCCAACATTTAAGGAAAGTAGAGGTAGAAGTTTGTAGATCCAAGATTTAGGGACAAACTTTCTCAAGTGGTTGTAAGAAGCAACACATACCTGCAGAAATGTCAGAAATAAGTGCAGGCAACAATCATTTCCAAATACTCTGTCTGGTTTCCCCAAAGGCAGCTTGGCTTTTTAAAGCCTTGTGTAGGATTGTATTTCTTAAGTGCTTCTCATTTGATAGCCGTTGACATTTTTGACAGTCTTAGGGTAGGGCTTTCTTTTGCCATTTTTTTCCAAAGGAAATTCCATCTTACTGATAAAAATAATAGAGACAAAATGATAGCCCATTTTCAACTTTTAAAAATAGCAATTAAGAACACAATAGAATGTGTTTCAGAATTCATAATTGCTCTCACTTTTCAGAGTTGGAAATGGAGGTGGCCATAAACCATAAAGGCTGCGTTACTTATTTTTTAGACCTTCAAAGCCACCTGCAGCCCATTAGGTCAATCACCTAGGGCCTGCTTGAGAACAGCAGCCCGCAGGGAAGGTTCTGGAGCATAGACAAAGACGCCTGGGGTGGGAAGCAAATCTGTACCTCCAACAAGCTTCCCTGGGCCTCTCCAGGGGACTCTGGCTGACAAAGCCCAGTAAGATCCAAGAGGCAGATAAATCAGTGACTTCGGCTGTGATCACTGATGACTGTCCCCACGCCAACAACTTGAAATTCCTCACGCTGACTCTCCCCTGTCTGTAGTTAACATCAGTTGTTTAAAGTGTTGCTTCTTCTGTATTTCTTCCTATGCAAGGCTTAGCTTTGGAGCAGAGGGGGAGAGAGGCTGGAAGGATAAAGGAGGAGGAGAGGGAGGAAGGGGGAGGAGGGGAAAGGCAATGGGGAGGAGGGAGGAGACATTGGCCGGTTCCCAGGGCTATAAAACCTTGGAGATGAGCTTGTCAACCACCAGTCCCAGAAGGGAGGAGGATGGCCCAGCTCAGGGGCCCTCTGCTGACTTGGCTCTGCCTGCTTTTCAGTGTACTCAGTCTTCCGCAGGAAGGTGAGGAACAATGTGGCCGTGCCTGGGGTTGGACATTTTAAACATGAGTCTTGCGCCACATCTGCTGCTATAGGTGATCAAAACTGAGATGCCGCGGTGGGTAAGAGTCACCCTTCCTTCCGGTACCCTAAGAAAGAAAAAGATATTCTGTCTTTCAGGTATCTTTATTATGTAAAACAAAACAAAACAAAACAAAAGCATGATCCGTCAGTAAGCTTTAAAAAAATAGGAAAGTTCAGCCATAACAAGGAAAGAATGAGAATGTGAATTGGAAAATTCTGTTCACAGGAGTTGTGTTACTTAATAACCATGTGTCATCCTTTAGGATATTTTAAACGCCTTCTGTAGAGGTTTTGAAAACAAAACTAATTTTTTTAAGTCTGTTTTATTCCTCTTCCAAAGTCATGTTGCTTTTAACAATAATGAAGTGATAATATAAGAAGAGATTTCATTATGGATGCATTTCTTACATGTTTCATGAGGATTCCGCATGGTCGTGAAAACAATTTTTTATGGAAGGGTCAAGAACAATGACCTTGCGTGTATTTCTTTTAAACATTTTTCAGGACATCTTTAAATTAAAAGAGAAATAAAACACAATGCTGATAAGTGTTTTTTTAAAAAAGGAAAGAAAAGAAAAGGAAAACATGCTCTCAGTGTAACTACAACCGCTGCTTTCTTATCAGCTAGGATTTTGACTTTACACTTATTTTTTTTTTAATTTCACCATATTATGGGGGTACAGATGTTTAGGTTACGTATGTTGCCCTTGCCCCCCACTTCCCCCTAAGTCCGAGTTTCAAATATGTTCATTCTTCAGGTGGTGCGCATTGCACTCTTTGTGTATGCATATACCCGTCCCCTCCTCCCTTTGCCCCCTCCCCCCTCCCCCCTGCCCAACATCCAATAGATGTTATTCTTATATGTGCACTTATTATGTGTTGATCAGTTAATACCAATTTGATGGTGAGTACATGTGGTGCTTGTCTTTCCATTCTTGGGATACTTCACTTAGTAGAATGGGTTCCAGCTCTATCCAGGAGTATACAAGAGGTGCTATATCACCATTGTTTCTTAAAGCTGAATAGTACTCCATGGTATACATATACCACATTTTATTAATCCACTCATGTATTGATGGACA
>CAUYSK010073789.1:0-13186 GCA_963575035.1 Avahi laniger | reverse complement strand
CCATTATTCTGTCTTCTTTTGAAAAGTTTCTGTTCATTTCCTTTGCCCATTTGTTGATGGGGTTATTTGATTTTTTCTTGTTGATTTTTTTGAATTCTAGATAGATTCTGGTTATCAGCCCTTTATCAGAGTCAATTTCCTCGTTTTGATATTGTACTACAGTTAAGAATAAAATTATACTATTTTCATAATTTCTGTGAGTCTATTAAACTTTAAGAAACATACTTCCCCCAAAAAAGCCTTTTTGGTCATCAATTAAGAATGTACTGTTAAAATGCAAATATCCTTGCATGGGAAAATTCCTTAAGCAACTGCTTCCCAACTATGGCTTTATCCAGCTCAGCTTTTGACACCATTTCCTGCCCTGAGAGCATGTTGGACTGTGTGTGCCATGGGTGCTCCAGGAAATAGGAGAGAGCCACAGGAGAATAGGAGAGGATCTCACAAGGAGGAGTGAATGTGCCAACCACCATCTTCTCTTCCAATCCTCATGCAACATTAGCCAGCCCTTTCTCCGCCAAGCTCCACTGGCCCCATCTGCACAGAGGTGGCAAGTACAAAGTCAGCCTGCAATTCACACAGTTTACTCTACTCCCACATCTGCCTGATGCTTGCTGTGCACCTAACTATCCCTTATGAATAACAGGATTCATGCTATCGTGCTGCGGTAGCTTGGATTAAATCGGTTAAAGAAGAATTAAAAAGTATCCTAATTGCAAGCTTGGGTGATTCAAGTAGTTTGGGATTTTGGAGGAATTTAGGGTCTGAAATTTTGACAGAAATGTGCCTGAATTGGGGATGGCATGTCTCCTCCTGTCAGTCTGAACTCTTACTTCTAAGAGACAGGGTTTTAGGAGTCACTGAGAAATAGGTGCTCCACCCAATAGACAGAAATACATAGCAAATGTCACTCCATTTCTCTTGAGAGGTACATGTGAAATGCCCATCAAGGCAGGAGAAACCCCACTGCCAAGAAGGATTGTGGTTCTGACAATAGCAGGCCATTCATTTGGACACAGAGACCACTGTTGCAACAAATGCCAGAGGTCAAGGGATGCCCAATTGCTTACACACTCACTTCACCTCATCTACTGGGGTCAAAAACCAGGCCACACAGAGTTTGGGGAGGGAACAAGAGTTTGTCTGCAGAGATCAAGGGTGAGGGGCTTAGGAATGGGAAATAATAAGCATTGTGAATAGGAAGAACTTTCTGGTGAGCAATGTTTCTTACACTCAAACTGCTCTGAGTTTTATAGAACCTGATCATGAGGAGATTCTGTGCAGGAAACAGCAGAGAAGTATCTGTGAAATAAAGCAAGAAGCTCTGACATGGAAAGTATCAAAAATAGCCAGGAGAGACATGCTTGCTGACAACTTGATGGATTCTTAGGAGTGATGGTCCCTTCCTTTGACTCTAATTGCAAAGTCATTGGTTTTAAGAAAAGGACACAAGCCAGGTGCAGTGACTCACACCTGTAATCCCAACACTTTGGGAGGCTGAAGTGGGAGAATTGCTTGAGGCCAGGAGTTCAAGACCAGCCTGGGCAACACAGTGAGACTCCATCTCTACAAAAATTTTTTTTAAAACTTAGCCACAGATGGTAACATGTACCTATAGTCCCAGCTACTTGGGAGGCTGAGGCAGGAGGATCGCCTGAGCCCAAGAAACAGCTCAAGTTTCCTACCATGATTGAACTTAAGGCTACGATACCCAAACATTTTAACAATGCAGTCCTTTCTAATGACACTATTAACTCATAATGCGTTTGTGTTGGTTTAGGTATAATTTCTGCCCTTAGATAGGCACATGGACTGTACTTTACAATAAAATGTTATCATTTGTCAAGGTGTGATCATTAATTCTGTACAGATGTGTATGTGTCACTGTCCTTGGAGGGTCCATCTGCGGGGCCAAGGGGACAAAGCCATCCTGCCCTAGGAGAGAGGAGACTTCTGAGGAAGGAGCTGTGAACAGTTACTGGGGTGGAAAGGTGCTCAGGAAACAAAAAGCATATGGACAGGGAAGGAAAGGCCCCTATATTGCGCCAAGCTGCTCAATATGAATGCCAGAATCCAGGGTCCATTTACGCGCAGGCATGGAAAGCAGGCTATAGGGCACGCCAGAGGTATCTTCCCTGTTCTTGGTATCCCTCTCTGTGCTTGGGACCCTCTCATTTTAGGCTTTCTGACTTGCTCGCCAAAGTGTTCTATGGCCTGGGTCAGGGGGAACAGAAGGGAAACTTTTTGAACAAACTCTTTCACACTGAAATAAGACTCAACATGATTCCCTACCCCACTCCCACCTTTACATTTTAAAAAAGGATGGTGAAGTGAGCAATGTATAACCCAAAGAGATTGGGGTCTAAGCAAGTATGTAGTACAGCCCTTTTATCCACCTGATCCTTAAAAAGGACATCTGATTGTTTCCATCTTGGTATCTCTTTTCCCTGATCTGGTAAGAGAACCATTTTATCCTGCAGAGAGCTTGATATCTTTGCAGTTTGTTTGGAGTGAAGCTATCTGTCCCTCCTAACCACAGGGCTGGGCCTCGTGACCTAGGCTAGCCAATCAGCATCAACCATCCCCCTAAGCAGAGTGCTTGGATGAAGGGAGGGACATTACACAAATCAGCCAATCAGAGTCCTCCCTGAGACCTTTTTTGCATGTCAAAGAAAAGATCAGTAGGGGAGCCCTGATGGTGCTATTTGAGCCCCTGGATCCAGCTGTGTCCCAAAGCATAGAACACTGCACTTCCCAGTTCCGTGAGCCAATAAATTCTTTTTAAAACTTTGGTGTGTGGAAGGGAGGGTTCAAAAGCAGTCATCATAATCACTAACTATATTTTCTGCCTTGTTGCTGTGTCCTTCTCTCCCAGGCTCTTTGCGCTTTCGAAAACAGGGTAGAAATTGAGCCACACCCATTGGAGTGAGTAGATGGAAATAATGACACACATCATCAGTGTGAGAGATATATTTGAGTGTACTTTCTGTGATTCCCTAAAATTACACCATAAAGGAATCTACCCACCCTGTGCAGATACATGGCCCTTCTATCAGTGAGATTCATTTCTGCCTGAAGTGAGTGCAGCAGACACCTAATACAAGAAGGCAGATGGCAGTAGGTAATTAGGTGAACTTTCCTATGGGCCAAGGGAGAGAATTTTAGGTAAGTGCAACCCAGAGCTGAATAGAGTAAAAGGTGTCTAACTGGAGAAAAATACCTATATGGAAGGTTATTATCTTGTGATCACAAGGAAGCCTCAGTTTCCTGGGTGACTCCTACAAGATGTTAGCCATGCAGTTTTCTTTATAATCTGGCAGAGTAGGCTGTTATCGCCAGGGTCTCACATCAGGAGCTCTGGATAAATTAGCCCTTGTTTGCCATCTGCCAGGCCACGGTAGGGTAAGTTCAATTTAGATAAAGCCAGGGCCTAGAAATAGACCCACTAAGCCCCTCTCACAAGGAGCTGGCTCAACTTCAGATACAGAGGCATTCCCTTTCAGTGGGATGAATATGATGCCCAGTGGCTGTGGGAACAAATGGTAGAGGGAAGCTCAGGTTAGTAGTTAGGTTATTTGGGTGACGGGGCAGGGGAAGCTCCAATTTAAAGTGCCAAGAATTTTGGCTAGCTCTCAGGGTATGGCAGCAGCATATCAGGGGCAAGTTACACATTGGCTGGACATGCTTGGAAGTCTAAGCAGGTTGGCATTCAGCATCAGGGGCCTCCGACAGCATGGAGCAAGGCCACAGGTACTAGGCTAAATATCGAAGCTATAATTGATTCCATGAGTAGTCAGATTAGGGGAAGGTGTTAACATATACTGGAAAGAGATAAGCACAGAACTCTAATATGAGAGTGTCTAGGGGAGTGGACATGTTGTCATGGCAGATATCCAGGCTAAAGAAACAAAACAGAAGCCTAACTTCTGTGAAATGGGTTATAAACACACAGAACCACTTTGGAAGCAAGCAGAGCCCAACATTGAGCTCCAGAATGTTAAAACAGAGCTCCAGAAATTTCTGGTGAGAACAGAAAGCATTTGTTGTAGAGAATGAGACAAGGTTTAGCCTGTAGGTGAGAACTGAGGGACTCTTTTAGGAAAAGAGGATAATAGTGCCTGGGAACCCAGCTGGAAATATCACTGCTGCCATCCCAAAATCACTCCCGGTTCTACGTATGCCACTATTAGATGTGGATTTTGGTTTTAGCAAAGGCCTATTCCATTCCTTATAAGAAAAATTCCTCTTAGTATATGGATCATAATTTAAAGTTATTAGCCACTATACCTTAGTATGAATTTGCTGAAATATTTCCTTCCTGAGAGCAGTTTTTGATGGGGTTGGAAGAAATTATTCATGCAACAGAGTCTTACAGAGAGGCTAAGTCGGGCACTGTGCTATGCACCAGGATGAGGCAAAGCACATGTGCTTCATCTCCAAAGAATTTTACAATCTTCTAGATTAATAGTGGGAAGGAAGCCATTAAAAGGAAGAAAAGATGCGAGAGGAAGCTGGATAGATTATAGATAAATATTTTCTTCTTTTCCAGTATTTCCAAATATGACTCATCTCTCCATGGAAATCCCACAGCTGATCCTTGCCACCTTCCCACAGCCCTTAGCCCAACTCATCCCTAACTCTTCAAATAACAGCAGGGCTTCTTGGTCTTTGCTTCCATTCAAGAATAGAGATGCTGGAAAGGTCATTTTGTCTGGTCTCCCTTGATTTACTGTCAAGGTAAATCAGGCCCAGAGAAGTGAAGCAACCCGAAGAAATCATGAAGGGAGTTTTTGAGAGAAGTTCATGGTTTCCCCAACCCTCCGGTCAAAACCCTTTCACTGTATCACAGCATCTCCTAACAGTAGGCCAGGGGTGGGAGCTATAATAACATAGAAAACTCAAGTTGGATGGCATCAGTCATTTCTTCAAACACTTCACTTGTTCTCCAATGTCCACTACATAAAAGTTCAACCCCTTGGGCAGGCTTTCAAAGCCTTCCACTCTCATTGGTCTACACTGCACTACTTGATCTTGCATTACACAACTACTTTAATTATTGACTCATAATTCACAGAATATCATCTGCGTTTTCCTGTTTCCATGATTTTGCTTATACCATCCTCTCCATCAGATGCCTACTACCACCATCTCTGTGGAAAGAATTCCTACCAGTTCTTAGTGCTGTCGTATTTATAAAGTCATCCCCAATCTCACCCTCCAGAAAAGATCTAGAGCTATTTTTATGCTTGTACCACTCAAATGCAAATCACCTTTATGGTGGGTACTTTGTAACTGCCTTATTTGTCCTAATGAAAGACAGGGACTCCTCCCTGTATATCTGGGACTCCTCCAGGCCTCTCAGCACAGTAAATCCTGGACATTGTAAATATCTGATAAATGAAATGAATGAACTTGAATTCATGTTGTCGACAGAAAGGCAGAGACCAGATTAGAGCAATGCTGTTTCAAAGTTCGGACTGACTGGAGCAGGCTAGAAAGGCCAGAGGAGGAGAGATGAGAAGGAGACTGTAGAGGAATGCATGATAACCTGTTCTGTTTTCATGGAGTGAAGAGATAAAAGTAGAGATCCAGTCAGTAGAACTTGTACCAGAAGGGAAAGAGAAAATTGGAAAGGAAGCCAACAAGCCTGAAGGAAATGAAGGATAATGTTTCAGCATGTAAGACTTAACACGGAGGTGCCCTAGACATAAAGCATCAGGCAGCAATTGCTAAACTGTTTTGTATTTCTCTCCTTTTTGGTACAGTTCTGAGATTGGCTGATAATCATCCATTTTTTTAATTTGTTGGAAGGTGCTCTGTGGGGACACCTCAAAGCTACCAGGGCTGTCAAATGGCAGCACAAGCAGAGTTCTGGAGCTCCAACTAACCTCACTTCAAACACTCCACTTCGATATATCTTGTATTTGGAGGTTTGCCATAAGATGTATCTTGAAAAGAACTTGCTATTTAAAAAGTGTTTTATATGCCCCAGAAATTCCATTCATTTCACTCAAGAGAAATGAAAACATATGTCTGCACAAAAACTTGTATTCAAATGTTCATAGCAGTAGTCATAATAGCCAAAATGTGGATACAAACCAAATGTCCATCAACTAATCAATAAATAAACAAAATGTGGTTTATCCATGCCATAGAATATTATTCAGCCATAAAAAGGAAGGAAGTACTGATACATGCTCAAAATGGGTAAACCTTGAAAACATTAGAGAAGCCAGTCACAAAAGATCACATATTGTATGATTCCATTTGTGTCAAATGTTGAGGGTAGACAAATCCACAGAGACAGAAAATAGATTAGTGGTTGCAAGGGTTGGAGGGGGATGGGGAGGGACTGCTAATGGGCACGAGGCTTCTTTTAGGGAGGATAAAAACATCCTAAAATTAGATTGTGGCAGTGGTTGCCTGACCCTGTAAATACATTAAAAACCACTGAATTGCACTCTTTAAAAGGGCAAATTGTATGGTATGTGAATTATATCTCAATAAAACTGTTTTTAAAAATTTAAGTATCTAGAACATTTTAATCCAGGATAGTAGTTCTCGATGGGGAACAGGGAGCCAATTTTATCCCTCTGGGGAATTTGACATTGTCTAGAGACATTTTTGATTGTCACAACCTGGTAAGGGGCTACTGGCATCTGGTGGGTAGAGGCCAGGGATGTTGCTAAAACATTCTGCAACACACAAGCCAGCCCCTACAACAAAGGTTTACCTGGCCTCAAATGTCAATAGAGCCCAGGTTGAGGAACCCTGCTCTAGAGTATAAGGGCTTTAAAATAAAGATGATTGTTCATAATATTTTTATCAGGGTTTGTTGTTGTTGCCCTTTTATGGCATTTTCTACCCATCCCCAACCCCTATACACCTGTGGAACTCTGGCGTTGTTTCACATCTTTCTAATTGGCTTCTCAGGGCTAAAGTGACCACAGTGACGTTTGAATTTCTGTATTTATCCAGCAATCAGCTCCTCCTCTCTCTCAGTCATTAGAAACCTCTTCAGGGTTATAGTCAAAGCTCTTGAAAATATTTATGCAACAATTTTTCAAGGATAGTTATGATTCTACATAATGGAAAGGGGATATCGTAAAATCCTAAATAAAGTATCTATTTTAAAAAGTAGAGAAACATTCATATTTTAAAGTCTATAAAATTTAAATCTATACTCTAAAAAGAGCCAGTCGCGGTGGCTCACGCCTGTAATCCTAGCACTCTGGGAGGCTGAGGCGGGTGGATCGTTTGAGCTCAGGAGTTCGAGATCAGTCTCAGCGAGACCCCATCTCTACTAAAAAATATAAAGAAATTATATGGACAACTAAAAATATATATATAAAAAAATTAGCCGGGCATGGTGGCACATGCCTCTAGTTCCAGCTACTCGGGAGGCTGAGGCAGAAGGATTGCTTGGGCCCAGGAGTTTGAGGTTGCTGTGAGCTAGGCTGACGCCACAGCACTCTAGCCCAGGCAACAGAATGAGACTCTGTCTCAAAAAAAATAAAAAGAGATCTTACATGTAATATATACACAAGCCAGCAAGTTTATTTATCTATCTCTCTCTCTCTCTCTCTCTATATATATATATATATATACACACACACAAAAGATGCATTATAAAGCTGGTGAGTCTGGGCAAGTATTCACAGCCGAGATTCAAATGAGGGCAAGTACCTATGGAAATATTCTTGCGACAGGCAAGTTGAAGTTCATGAAGAAAAGTCCTATAGAGGGCCAAGTCTCTCCTACATTGGAAGTTCAGAAACATTTGTTTTCAGGTGTTAGAGCTTCCCTTGCCTGCTTTATTGATCCCTCGTTAGAAACCTCTTCAGGTTACAACACCCACTTGCGGGTGATGCATATGTCCCCTATCTTGATTGTGGTGATGATTTCATAGTTGTATGCATATGCCGAAACTCATCAAATTGTGTATGTTTTATTTTTTTTATTTCAGCATATTATGGGGGTACAAATGTTTAGGTTACATATATTGATATGTATAGTCTATTGAATGTCAATTACAAGTCAATAAAGTGTTAGAAAAAGTTTTTAAGCTCACAATATTAAATAAAAAGCACTATGCAATTTCCAAAGAGAAGTTAAACTTGCAGGTTATAGGGATGGCAAAGCAAAATTGTGTTCTAAAAATACACTGTCCTGAACTTCATAACTGAAAAAAATGTAATCAGTACTTACAGGGCGAGAGTGAAATGTAGTTCCATATTTAGTAGGCATTGCTATGGTTCAATATAACGGAAGAAAACTTGAGTGAAGCGTGGGACAATTCCCTCTTTTTCTGGTTTACATTGCTCTCTTCTGAATCTGAAATTGTTGCATTCCTTAAGTCTCTTCTTTGATTCTCTGCTCTCTCAAAGCTGCTTTATGCTAACAGCTGTAACTAGCCTAAGGACAGAACTATACATTTCTCTCCCAAGCTCCTATCCTATATCACTACCTGCCTACCTGGACGTTCCCATTCAGATGTCCTGGAATGGTGTTAAATGCAATGTGTCCCCAAATCAGTTTCTCCTACTAACTTCCCCAGTTACCAACTTCCTCCCACTGCAGTCTACTCTGTACCCTGCCCCCAGAGCTATACAGGACAAATACTATCACTGAGTAACCACAGTGTCTAAGACATAGCTGGAAGGCTATCTCTCACTTAGGCCACCTAGATGAGAGCCCAGGTGTCCTGAAATTTACCTTCATGCGTATCCTACAGATTTCATTCAAGAAGTCAGGAAACGGCAGGAACAGGATAGTGGTCTCAGACGGTGACAGTCCTGAAGCCACTGAAGTTCTGGAAATATACAGTTCTTAACTCTGCCACAAAGAGTTTCAAGTGAAAGTAGGGAGTTTGGGAGTCTTATTCCCAGCTGTGGTCTATTTGTGTGGGGCTCATCCAAAGCTCAGAGTGGGGCGTACTGGGGCCCCAGGCACAGGTTCTGTCAGACACCCCACTGAGATGAAGTCAGAAAGATGGCTCCTTTCCCTCTGCATCTGGACATGTACTCCTGTAAATGGCATGTTAGTCTGGGACAGAACCCCCCTTTCCAAGTTTCTCATGAAATAAAACAGGACCTTCCATGTCTGCAAAGCTCCAGGGACTCTGCTAGTCCATCACATAAGGTCCCAGAATCCTTCCTGGAATTGTTTCCCAAGATCTGGGGTGCTCCAGGCCTTATTAACAAGGAGCCTGACTTCCATAGGGCAGTGGCCCAAACCACCACACCTACTGCAGTCTGCAGGCCTGCAAGCAGAGACTCAGGCTGCCAAGAGCACTGAGGGAGGTGGGCCAGCCCTCAGAGGAAGGGAAGAAGAGAGGGAGGCCTCTCAGCACCACTGGGCTTTATGGTACAGTTGGGTATACCCCTGCTGGCCCACAAAGGCACATTAATTTATTGATGTATATGAGGAATACCTTATATTAACAGAGCAGTTTATAGGTTGTGAAGCATACTGTTTCATATATCACTTCATCTTCACAAACACTTGTGAGGTAGAAATCATAACCCCTCATTTTTCAAATGAGGAAACTGAGGCTCAGAGTTCAATGGCTTGTCCTGACCACACAGCCTGAAAATGGATGGAGGTCACAAAAACCCCTCTACCTCCTCAGTGGCCAATAAGCTGATGCTTACTCTGTTCCCATTGGCAGGGTAATTAAATAAGAATAGCATTTATAATTGCACTATAACAGGTAATGAAGGGAAGCTTTGGAGGGAATGTTGCCCTCCTCTCTCACTTACTCTCTGTCTCTCTCTCCCTCCCTCCCACATAGCACAGTTGGTTTCCTGCCCTAAATGTACATGAAGTGCCCTTAAGTGTGAAGCAGATCTGAAGAAGAGATGTGTTGGGTCTAGAAAAGCCTCAGTGTGCATACAATCATACAGCCCCATGCCTACTGCCACAATGTCTGAATTCCACCATCAGAAATTAAAGTCTTGGGTTAAGAATTTAACACTATCCCAATAACATTATCTCAAGATTCAAAAAACTGTTCTTAAAGGGCACATGTTTTTAGATATTATCAATCCCCTGAATGTATGAAAGGATTTTTTTAATTGCTTGTCAGCCCCAAAAGTTAGTTGGAGAAAGATTTAGAAGGGTGTGAGAGAAGGCTATGGGTATTGGGAGGAAAGGAGAGTTCTAGACCTTAAAGTCCAGCCCCAGGAGACCATACAGAACCAGAGGGGGTGGCAGGAAGCCAGTGGATGCTGGGAGGTGGAGAGGCTCCGACAGGAGCTACAGAGGAGTATGGGCCTGTGTGGGGCCCACAGGCCCAATGTCATAAGAGAACAGAGCCCAGAGCACGTTGCCCTGAATTCATACTGAGGCTCAGTCACTCCTGCCTGAGCCATAGTCCTCTGTCTCCACATCTGTTTCCATACAGCTAAAATGAGGATAGTAAATCTGATGTTTTTGAAGGTTATTATGTGAATGAAATAAGATGATATGTGTGGAAGTCATTTGAAAATTGTCAGATGATTTACAAACCCGTGTAGATATAGTTGAATGACAGGGGATTGCCAGAGAGCCTTAGCTCCTGATGGATGTGTGCATGTGTGTGTCTGTGTGAGGGGGAGGGGGAGGGACAGAGACAGAGACAGAGACAAAGACAGAGACAGAGAATGAAACTTCCACAGGGACCTGCATGTCATTCATTCCACAGGGATATACAGAAGCTGCCCCCTGGCCTGAGTACACCAAGATGTCTGATGCTGGGCAGTTAGGAGTGTAACTGCCTGCTGGTGTGAGCTTACACAAACACAGCATTGGGCCCTGCAGAAAATCCCCACAGCTCAGTGGAGTCACAGTCTCAATAGTTCCCAAACACTCATGCATTGTGCTCCATGTGCTCAGGTTTAAAAAATAGAGACTTAACCTCTAAATTGCCTGTAATAGACCCAGATTAAAGTGCATGCTATTTTGAATACATACTTCAATCCTATCAGGATTGATAATATCTAAAACATGTGGCATTTAAGAATGATGTTTGAATTTTAAGGTAACATTATTGGAAGAGCACAATATTTACAATGATCATTAAACTGTCACTCAAAAAGAAGACTCCACTTTGCAACCAAAATCAAAATCCAGGGTTAACTTTGGGTGGAAAGGGTGAAGAGCAAAGAGATCTGACCACCCCACCGAGAGACTGATGATGGTCACTGCTAGAGTCTGTACCTGTGTTATCGGTACTTGCACCTGTGGCTAAAGAAAGAACAGGGACACGTGGTTTGAGGAAAAGGAAAGAGAAGTTTATTAATGTGCTGGCAAATGAGGAGGATGCCAGAGTCTCATCTTAAAGAACCATCATCCTCCCTTTAAGCAGAAATACAGCGCTTTTAAAGGCGGTTTTCAGCTTCGGGCTATTGCTGTTTAACTATGGTTGGTGGTCCTGGTCAACCTTATCTCCAGTGAAGATAAACCCATGACCTTTGCCTGGATAATTCAATTGAGCCATCTCCTGTGGCTTACAACAAAGAACACTCCTCTGCCCCTTTGATTACTGGCCTCAGGCAGGAATGTAGGTTTTAATTCCCAAAAGTGGGGGGGTTAAGGAGACAATCTGTAATACATTTTTCCCATTTTCAGGCCCTTACTTCTGTTACACCTGCTGTACCCTCTGTACCAGCCCTACCAGCTAAAAACCAATGGTGATATTGTGATATAATAGGAAATAGATATTTAGACTTATCTCCAGTTCCTGACACAGAGCTTCTAAAAGCCTGGTAATTTCCTGAGTGATAGGGATGATAGGAGCATCTTTTGTTATAACATTTGGTCTTAGTCCCCAGTTACTGACACAAGATCTTCCAAGACCCTTGGAATCTCTGGAATGATGAGGTCTTTTGTACACTAATGAGATGACTGGTGGCTGGGGGCCCTTAATAGCTTCAGGATGGTAGCTGTTTGACAGAAAGACCAAAGTATGATTAGAGGGCTGGAACTTGCAACCCCACCTCCAACCCCCAAGGAGAGGAGAGGGGCTGGAGATGGAGCTAATCACCAATGATCAATGATTTAATCATAAAGAAGCCTTAATCAAAACCCCTAAAGCACCAGACTTCCAGGGTTCTAATCCACTTCCCAACTATGTAACTTTGAGCAAGTTGCCTAACCTCTCTGTGTCTCAATTTCACTCTCTGTAAAATAGAAAAATAAACGCACCTTCGTGACAGTGTTGCTATGGAGATGAAATGATTTAGCACATGTAAAGTGTCTATAAAGGAGCACCAGCCCTCGGGACAATGGCTTCAACCACAAACAGAGGGGGTTTGAGCCTTGGCTCCATCATCAAACTAGTTGAGTGACCTGGAAGCAAATCACGTATCCTCTGTGTGCTCCGGTTTCCTAGGGGTAATAATGGTGCCTGCACCTCCTCAAAAGATGTGAGGATTAAGTGAGAGAATTCCTGAAAAGCAGTTAGCACATTCCCAGCACTGAATACCTGAACAACTGGTAGACTGTTCATAATTAATTAGCTAAACTGATACCACCTGGTGAACCAAATCTCTCTCCTTGGAGAAGTCAATGCTGTTACACTTGCCCAGTGTCTTCGTCCATTTCCTGTTGCTATAACAGAATACCTGAGGCTGAGTAATTCATAAAGAAAAGAGGTTTATTTAGCTCACAGTTCTGCAGGCTAGGAAGTACAAGAGGCATGGCACTAGCATCTGCTTGGCTTCTGGTGAGGGCTGCATGCTAGATCAAATCATAATACAGAAGATCTAAGGGGAAGCGGACACTTGTAAAGAGGGTCAAACAGGAAGAGGAAACTCGTTTTATAACAACTCACTCTCATGGGAACTAATCCACTCCCGAGGGAACTAATTCAGTCTTGTGAGGGTGAGAACTCACTACCAGGAAAACGACACCCAAACACCACCACAGTGGGGATCAAATTTCAGCATGAGATTTGGTGGGAACAACAAATCACATCAAAATCATAATACCTGGTTTTACTTGTTGAGAACTTGCATGGGAACTCATTTCAAAAACTGGCTCAGGCCGGGCGCGGTGGCTCACACCTGTAATCCTAGCACTCTGGGAGGCCGAGGCGGGCGGATTGTTTGAGCTCAGGAGTTCGAGACCAGCCTGAGCAAGAGCGAGACCCCGTCTCTACTAAAAATAGAAAGAAATTAATCAGACAACTAAAAATATATAGAAA
>CAUYSK010073788.1:0-12875 GCA_963575035.1 Avahi laniger | reverse complement strand
AAAAGTGGGCAAAGGACATGAACAGAAACTTTTCAAAAGAAGACAGAATAATGGCCAAAAAACATATGAAAAAATGCTCAACATCTCTAATCATCAGGGAAATGCAAATCAAAACCACAATGAGATATCACTTATCTCCAGCGAGACGTGTCTCCATCAAAAAGTCCCAAAACAATAAATGTTGACGTGGATGCGGAGAGATAGGAACGCTCATACACTGCTAGTGGGACTGCAAAATAGTGCAACCTCTGTGGAAAGCAATATGGAGATACCTTAAAGAGATACAAGTAGAATTACCATTCGATCCAGCAATCCCATTACTGGGCATCTACCCAAAAGAACAAATGATACTCTGTAAGAAAGACACCTGCACCCGAATGTTTATAGCAGCACAATTCACAATTGCAAAGATATGGAAACAACCCAAGTGTCCATCAATACATGAGTGGATTAATAAAATGTGGTATATGCATACCATGGAGTACTATTTAGCTTTAAGAAACAACGGTGATATAGCACCTCTTGTATACTCCTGGATAGAGCTGGAACGCATTCTACTAAGTGAAGTATCCCAAGAATGGAAAGACTAGCACCACATGTACTCACCATCAAATTGGTATTAACTGATCAACACATAAGTGCACATATGAGAATAACATCTATTGGATGTTGGGCGAGGGGGTGAGGGGAGGGCGAGGAGGGAACGGGTATATAAATACACACAGAGTGCAATGTGCACCATCCGGGAGATGGACGCGCTTGCTACTCGGACTTGAGGGGGAGGGGGGCAAGGGCAACATACGTAACCTAAACATCTGTACCCCCATAATATGCTGAAATAAAAAAAAATCAAAAAAAAGATCTTCAGAATATATTTTTATGCAAAAAAGCAGAGGGGTAGTTTGGCAATATTGGATAGTGTGATGCTATGTTTTTTAAAAAAACAATCTTAAAACATGTAAGTTGGCAGAAAAATAAATAGAAAGATATGCATGTTTAATTGTGGCGCCCTATACGACTAGTGGAATGAACTTGAGCTATTTAAAGGCAAACGTTTATGTTATACGGTCTACTTCTGTGCTGTTCGAAATATTTTTGCAAGAGTGTTTTCAGGCATTTTGAGCTATTTGAAAACAATCCCGTATTGTTATTGTTACTATTATTGTTAAAATTTTTAATAGTATCTGTATATATAAGCTCTAAAGTAATATCTAAATGTTCATATAGACACATAGTAGCGATGTTCTAAAATCTATTTACTTCAGAATATTTAACTGGTAGCCAGAATTTCACTTTTGGAGGAGGAGTAATATAAATATATGTCAATGTATACTTATAGGACATTTTCAGCACTTAAAGATTTACTCTGTAATTACTACTTGATATGTAATTGATATGTAATTGAGGGACATTGATATGTAATTAAGGGACATTCATCATTGATTATAAAAGGGAAATAAATAGGATTTATTAACATTAATAGTTCAAAATATGTTGAAAGAATTAAAATGGAATTCTGCATTGAAACTATATTCAGGTAGAACAGTGTTCTTTATTCATTGTTTTTTAGAAAGATTGAAGTTGCATGTTGGCTTTTGTTATGACATGTACTGTGTGTTTAACATTTCTATACAATCAGAACTATTAGATTGTAAATTGTACCATGGGCTATGGTACTTAAATATTAATGTATTTCATTACTTTTTTTTTGTCTAAGATTTATGGACAGTGTGGATCAATTACCACAAGAGGGCAGTGTCTCTTCATAATTTTTTTTTTCCTGCAAAAGCCTCTGGAAGGAATGGGTCTGTCTTATATGTTTGATGTAGATAGACTTAGACAATATTTATTTATTATACGTTTGTAATCAATATGTTTTATACTGAAGAGAAGATGATAAAATAAATGTAACTTAATATAGTAAGAGATATTTATGCTATTGTTTATAGTTCCTTTAGATTAGTTGTTTCTTAAATGAAATGTTCATTTTATACGTAAAGTGTGTGGATTTAACCTAAAGTATCGCATTGAAATACTCCCTTTTGTGAAACGAGCTTGTAATGTGTTTTCAAATCTATTGCCACCTGTTCACGTGTCTGATGCCTACGTGTTGCGTAGTATAGCTGCTGTGTGAAGGGGACACAGATGGATACGCATGGTACAAAAATAAAATGGAATATATGGGGGGAAGCTTACAACCCGACTAGTAGCAATGCGTGCAGGCCCCCCAGCACTCAGTTTTCTACCGACAGAGTGAGGCTTGCGTGGGGCACAGCTGGGAAGGGGCTTCTGTGGAAGGACCTGCCCCTGCCCTGTTATGCTTCACGTATCTACGAGAGCACGCGGAACACACCATGTGATTAGGTATGACAGGAACTTCTGGGGAGGACACACTCTTGGTAGCACTGACTTAGACCTACCCAGGCCACTCATTGCTAAGTTCCTGGAAGGGGGAGGTGCAGAGCCTAGTTGGGGATGTTACGTGGATTTTAGTGGTGAAGAGAGGACACTTCACTTAGTCTGCCTGGGTTTGCATCCTGGCGTTGTCATTTACAGATAGCATCACCTTGGGCAAGTCATTTCTAAATGTGGATTCTATAATAATAATGATAGGTTAGTTGTAATGATTAAACGAGGTAATTAATGTAAATTACTGGACTAGTGACTGACATGTGGCATGTAACAAACGTGTCTTTTTCCCTTCCACGAGACACTGGTATTTATTAAACTTTTAAAAGCAATTTGGAATTCCCTTCATCTCTTTTTTTTTTTTTTTTGAGACAGAGTCTCACTCTTTTGCCCGGGCTAGAGTGAGTGCCGTGGCGTCAGCCTAGCTCACAGCAACCTCAAACTCCTGGGCTCAAGCGATCCTCCTGCCTCAGCCTCCCGAGTAGCTGAGACTACAGGCATGCGCCACCATGCCCAGCTAATTTTTTCTATATATTTTTAGTTGTCCAATTAGTTTCTGTTTTTTTAGTAGAGACGGGGTCTCGCTCTTGCTCAGGCTGGTCTTGAACTCCTGAGCTCAAACAATCCGCCCGCCTCGGCCTCCCAGAGAGCTAGGATTATAGGCGTGAGCCACCGCGCCCGGCCCTTCATCTCAAATTGTGCTGTGGAAGTTATCGTATGTGCAGTCTGGCATTTTTGCCTGTCAGCTCTGCCCCAGACACTTGATTTTTTGTTTTTTGGTAATTGACTATTTCAAAAATAAAGCAGATATATGAAACATATTGAAAAATGCTAAAACCTACATGAGAGTAATGGAAAGTAAAGAATGTAATTCTTTAATCAACTGGATATACCCAGGCCAGGGAGAAGGGTCTGTTCTGACGAAGCTCTGTGCTGGTGGGAGGCTGTCCTGGATGCTCCAACTGTGGCTAAGAGAGCGGATGTAGCTGTGCAGGCAGGAGGTGGACAGAGAGCTGCAGAGTGCAGCACTTGCCCCCTTAACGTGGACCAAAGAGGACTGTGAACATAACACATTTCTTTAGTGCTACAGACCATCAATCTGGCGCATCCATTTGATGTGACCATTTGATCTAGCACATCCAGTGGCATTGATGTGTGTTGGAGATAGAAATTTAATTTTACAAACTCAAGCTATTCAGCAGTACCCATGAAAAATCACCAGAGGTATAGATGGATCGCTGCCACTGTCTGATGTTTCAAAGAGTTCTTGTATTAAGTGCTGTGTCCAAAATGATAGAATGCTCTCCAGTTTTTATCTATACATAGCAAAATAAAACAAAAGTAAGATTCCACTTTCATTTTTAATATGCCAGTTTTTCTAAAACATTTAATTAAACAAGTAGCTAAATATGTAAAACTAAAATAAACTAACGGTTCATTTAAAAAATTTTATTATTTTAGAGTAAGTTTGACAGTGCATAGGAAGATGATGCTGGGTGGCAAGTGAGGGGAAATAAATTTAGATTTCTATCTCACGTTTTAAAAATTCTATATGGCTGAAATAGTTAATGTTAAATATATTAGAGGAACATACAGGGGAATATTTATCTCATTCTCAAGTGGAAGAAGATTTTCCAAGACTTTCTATTGGTAGATACTAGGAATGAAAAGAGAATAAGATTTAAACTATATTTTTAAAAATTGCAAACTAAATAAAAAAGTAAACTACATGTACTACATGAAAAATGGTGGATTAATATCCTTAATATGGTACATCTCCAACTAATCTCTAAATGTTATGTTACGTAATAGAAAATTAGTGAAAAAAATTTATTCAAATATTGATGTATTTTGGGGCTAAATGGAAAATTTACATGAATTTTTAAAATTAAACTGGATATTTTCAGGAAATTTGGTACTCCTGGGATGCTGCTTCATCTTCCAGTGCCATGAGATTGTGAGTTTCTTTTTTTAGCCATTTGTGATACTTCAGTGGGCAAGTTGAGAAGCAACACTACATTAGTATATAAAAAATTTTTCATTTTTTTTTTTTTGAGATAGAATCTCACTTTGTCGCCCGGGCTAGAGTGAGTGCCATGGCATCAGCCTAGCTCACAGCAACCTCAAACTCCTGGGCTCAAGTGATCCTCCTGCCTCAGCCTCCCGAGCAGCTGGGACTACAGGCATGTGTCACCATGCCCGGCTAATTTTTTCCATATATATATATTTTTAGTTGTCCAGATCATTTCTTTCTATTTTTTAGTAGAGATGGGGTCTCGCTCTTGCTCAGGCTGGTCTCAAACTCCTGACTTTGAGTGATCCACCCGCCTCGCCCTCCCTGAGTGCTAGGATTACAGGTGTGAGCCACCGCGCCCGGCCGAATTTTTCATTCTTAATTAACTAAGAATTACCATGGCCAAATTTCATTGAGTCTTTTCTTTGTGTCAGGCATAAAACCTAACTTACATTAACTTGTGTAATTTTCACAACTGTCCTATCAGGTAGTGTTTTTACCCCCAGCTTATAGAGGAGTAAATTAAAGCACTGAGAGAAACAATTGTGGGTCACTCCGCACTGAATGCAGAATAATTGGATAAATGGCAGGCAGTTCACCAAATCACAAATATATTTAGCTAATAACTACATATCCTAAATTTAATCTCATTAGCAGTCATAGAGATGCAAAGAGATGAGTGTCATTTCTTATCTCTCAGAGGCTAAAGAAGACAAATGGAAACACCCAGTGCAGTCAGGGACCATGCAGATTAGTATGACCTACAGGATGCCAAGGCCACTACCCTTAGAGCTGTGTGCCCGTCACCCTGTGTCCACACCTGGGAATTTGTCCTGTGGAAACAATTAGTACTTGCACCAGAAAGCATTTCTTTGGATAGTCTTTGCAGTGTTGATTATGGAACTGAGAAATTTGGAGCACATACATAAATGTTCTAACACTAGGGAATGGCTGAATAAATTATGGTGCATCCATTCATGATACACTAATCAGCATCAAAAATGAGTGGATGTGTATTTATTGATACATGTAGACAAACATGTTAAGGATTAAAGGCAGGTTACAGAATATAAGATTTTCCCCTCTTATGTTTGAACATATACATGTATTATAAATTATACAAAGGTGTTCATTAAATTTTAGTATCATCATCTTTGGCAGGATTTTAGTTTTTTATCTTTATTTCAATATATTTCTATAGCAACCAGATACTACATGTACAATGAAAAAAATTAAATGATTTTTTTAAAAAAACTGTCTTGCTTATTTTCCATGTAAATATTGATTTTAAAGTGTTGAATTTACTTAAAAGTATGTATAGCTCTATTTATAAGAAATCTTTTAAAATTGAGGTTAAAAGAGCATAGAAAAAGATCCATGATGAGGAATCTGATAGATTGGAGTTTCTGTAATTTGCTAGATTTGAGGCTTTGAGTAAGTAACTTGTTTTCAGCTTCAAACAAGAGTGTAAATATCAATAATCCCTGAGTATATGTAACCATATGTGATATTTATAATGATGACTGTGAGCTCTTAAGCTGGCTAAGACGTATTGTGTACCTTGGTTAAGAAAATAAGCTAGTATATTAGGGTATTTTAGAATTAATATTGTCAAATAGTTGAAATTCATGCCCACCCATCTCATGGTACATTTCACTTCCTACCTTTGCTAGGCAAATCAGGCCTGTTTAATGTTAGCAATCATATAAAAATATTAATGTTTAAAGCAAAGGGGAGGTTTGACTTGAGATCTCTAAAATAATTTATTATATCTAGACTCTTAATTAAAATATTTTTGGAAGTATCCCAAGAATGGAAAGACAAGCACCACATGTACTCACCATCAAATTGGTATTAACTGATCAACATTTAAGTGCACATACAAGAATAACATGTATTAGATGTTGGGCGGGGGGGAGAAGGGGAATGAGGGGACAGGCGTATGCACAAACAATGAGTGAGATGCGTTCCTCCAGGGGAATGGACACACTTGAAGTTCGGATTTGGGGGGGAGGGAGGGCAAGGGCGCCATATGTAACTTAATCATCTGTACCTCTATAATATGCTGAAATAAAAAAAAAGAAATGAAAACAAAATTCTGAGGGAAGAATAAAAATAAATAAAAACAGAGATTTGTTTTATTAAAAAAATAAAAATCCAAGTTCAGCATAAGGAGGAAATTTAAACAATTGCTAATCAAAACAAATTACTAAGGAGAAAGAAAGTGTAAAGCCAAAAATACTGAGAATGACTGGATAGGATGTTATATTCCTGCCTCACTGGTGGAAAGCGTGCCTTTGGATAAACCATTTGATTATTTTGGTCTCAAAGCCCTAAATAATTAAATATAAGTGATACATAAATAACTTATCTCTGCTCAAATCCTATTCTTCATCCTTTTATTAATTGCACATTATCCTCCGGGTTAGCCTGAGTCAGACCTCAGAGCCATGGTCACCTCCTATCTCTTCCTCACTCAGACCACCTGTGGATGACCTACCACTCTCTCAATTACTCTTACCCGCTCCTGCATTCTCACTCCTCTTTATAACCTCTCGTCTGGGCTGTGGTCAGAGTCTTGAGGCCGGCCTCCCTGCTTCATGTGTTTCTGCAATTCAGTTCCCTAACCCGCTGCTTGTTGACAGTCAATTTTCTCTTCCTGAGCTGTGGCTGTGTTCACTAGCGAGAGAGTTTTCCCTGTCTTTACCAAGTGAAATGCTGCCCTTTTATGCAAACTTTAGGTCTATTTGAAAGCTTGATCCAAAATATATTTCTAAAAGTATATCTCAATTCAACAACTTTTCTTGACATTCTCTGTGATCCAACCAAATTGATCTATTGATTTATTCTATACTCCTTGTAGAAGTCTGCTTCTTGAAAGATGGAGAAACGGGGATCAGATTTATCCTCCTGCCAATGACAAAGGCACTGAACACAGGTGAAACAACAGTTTTAGAGGCAGTGGACGTTCGGCAACAAAGGGCAGTAATCTCCAGGAAACAGATGAGGTTGACCAACACACCTACCAATGTGCCTGGACAGAATCTCAAGATCACAGTACAAGGAGGGTGAGCCCAGGTGAAGCTTGAAAGTGTCCCTGAGTTGGGGACATGGTGCTGGGGGACTGAGGAGGACCAGGCAGCTAGAGTTCACAAGTCAGAGTATCAGAATGGAGAGAGCTGCTCTTAGAGAGTGTTCCAGAAATATGCAGATGATCCCATTCAAGTCTTCAGCTGTATACTGATAAGGACACTGAGAAACCACTGAGGCCAAGGAAATAGCCATCCCCAAAATTATGTGAAAAAAGTGCCTGGAGCTATCACAGGTTAGGGAATAATTTCTGTTCCCACAAGCCAGAGTAGAAAACTTCATAATTCAAAAGAGAGTGGTTAAAGTACCCAGAAAGATTTTGCCTCACTCGTTGGCAAAATTCATCCTCAGCTAAACATTGTTCTAGTCCTTCCCAACAAGAAAGATGTGGAAGAATAAAACTGTTTACAAGTAATATAACTGCATCCCAAAACAGAGCTAAAGAATACTGTATTTATAGAAACACAAAATATTCAGCACCAAACAAAATAAACTTTACAATGTCATGCATTCAATGAAGAATCACCAGGCATACATACACAGAATCAGAAAACTACGGCTCATGATTATGAGAAAAAGCAATCGATCCAAACTAGACACAGATGGTAGTATTAGTAGACAAGGACAATAAAAATTATTATAACTATATTGCATATGCTCAAGAAGCTGGAGGAAAGGTTAAATATATCAAGGAAAGATAAGGAAGATACAAAATACATAAAAATTAAACTTGTAGTGGTACAAACTACAATGTGAGAAATCAAAAATACACTTGATGGGATCAATGGCAGATGAAACATTGCAAAGAAAAGATTAGTAATCTTGAAGACATGGCAATTCAAACTATCCGAAAGGAAACAGAGGAAGAATAAAAGATGGGTGGGAACAAAAACAGATAGAGCTTCAATGAACTGTGGGACAATTTTAAGCAATCTAATATAATTGGGGTCCCCAAAAGAGAAGAGGGGACAGAAATTACCATCTTTTTGAAGGGTTTGAATGAAATCCATGACTTAAAGAGATATGAGGATGATTCCAAGAGTGGAGCCTTATTTTACAATGTCTTTCCTGTCTGCCAATGTGTGCATTTTCTTTTACTAGCACTCTGTTTTCTCGTGGCAATATTTCAATCATTATCAATAGATGTTTTATGAATGTCTGGTCTGTGCAATGGATTCACTTGTCTAGGGCCTATTGAAATTTGCAGCTTAACCAGAAGCAAGACCAAGGCAAGAGGGTAACAGCAGGGCATGGTCTCAGCTTGACACTTGGTACTGCCAGTCATTTACAACTCACTTCCTGCCCATATGGGCAGAGGGGAGAGCGGAGCTGAGTGGTACCTGAGGTCCTCACAGCTAGATATTTTAAATGTACTGGCATTCCTATTGCTTTGCTTCCCACTCATCCCAAGTACATGAATAGAAGCTTAATGTACATGAAAGAACAGTGGCGATAGCTTTTAAAACTTTGACCAAAAATTATTGAACACTACATATATCAAATAGGATTCTGAACACTGGAATTGAGTTCCTTGCCTCAAGGAGCTCAGAGTTTGGAGCAAGCGGTTTGTCAATATATAGAAGGAAATGAATAAAATTGCTGGAACCTTGGGAAAATTTGAAAAGACTGAAACGAAGGGTAATTTTTGATTTAATCATAAGGGACATATGTTTGTATTAGCAAAAAAACCAAAAAAACAAAAAACAAGTTTACATGTAGATAGCATACCATAGCTGCTGTGACCCTAAAACAGAAAATCAAAAAAGATTACCCAAACATGAGTCCCTGATTCAAGAGACAATAAAAGCAAAAGTTCAGCATATGATGTTAGTTCAGATGATATGCTCATCTAGAAATATGGTCAATTATAAAGATCTATGAGAATTTCACATCCTTCAACACTGCTGCTGTAGATGAAAATTCTCAAACTTTGGCTGGGGTTCAACCTCCAAACGAAAGAAAATATGTCCGCAATAGTGACGGGTATGCTCTGAAATGCCTTCATAGGATGGCCCTGGGGCTCCAGAAGCTAACAGTGGGGTACAGCGATTCCCCTGCTTGTGCCTCTCTTCATGCTCCTGTGAGTAATTCCTCTGCCAGCAGGCCATGCAAGCATTAACTGAGCATCCGTTGTGCACCAAGTACTGCGGAATGAAGGTGCAAATAAGTATCTGCTTTCGAGAAGCTCAGAATCTCTCAAGGATGACAGGCAAGTCCTGCAATTCTCCAAGATGGGGCCATGGAAGAGATGAGTGTGAGCCAACAGTCTCCTACCTGCAACCTTTAAACCATATTTGTTTTGAAATACAGCACTTTTCAATTTTAAGACAGGTAATGGTGTGCTTATATGACATGAAATGTATCATGTCCTTTGTCGAAGGCCACCATCCAATAAGCAAGTATGATACATTGATATTTCTTCAGGTTGTCTGGGAGTATTTACCCTAAATATGCTAGAGTCAATAAATAATCTCACATCTGTTAGATCATATTTGCTCCCAAATGACTTCAGATCAGCTCTGGTCTCACCATCAAATCAGTTAAAAGTTTTTAGGAATTTTAGAATAGAGGATAAATAAATGCAGACCTGAATTAGAAAGTTTAGTGGGAGGAGCTGATTAACCCTGTTCAGGAATATTAAAAATTTTGCCTTCTGGAAATTTCCCTTAAATTCATATCCTCATCTGCTCATCTGTACTGTAAATTTAAGGTTCTGTAATTCTTGACTTCTTCTTGTACCTTTCACAGCATGTAGAATGGTCTGGAATGCACTGGATGCTTAATACTCTCTTAATTAAAAAAAAAAATATCTGACCACACACATGTCACAGTTCCAGAAATAAATGTTTATGAGAAATGCTTATTATATTAAGTGAAAAATCTGGAAACAATCCCACATTTTATAGTATGTTTAAGACAACTCAAAAATAAAAAGAAATATTCTGGAAAGAAGTACACAAAAGTGAAAATGTGAGTATATTTAAATGATGGAATTATAAAAAATTTGCCTATGGGTAGATGCCTAATAGTGGTATTGCTGAATCAAATAGCTGTTCTGCTTGTAGCTCTTTGAGGTATCTCCAAATTCTTTTCCACAGAGGTTACACTAATTTGCAGTCCCACCAGCAGTGTAAGAGTGTTCCTATCTCTCCACATCCTCGCCAGCATTTGTTGCAGTGGGATTTTTGATAACAGGCCAATCTCACTGGGGTTAGGTGATATCTCATTGTTGTTTGGATTTGCATTTCCCTAATGATTAGAGATGTTAAACATTTTTTTATATGTTTTCTGGCCATTATTCTGTCTTCTTTTGTAAAGTTTCTGTTCATGTCCTTCACCCATTTATCGATGGGGTTGTTTGATTTTTTCTTGTTGATTTTTTTGAGTTGCAGATAGATTCTTGTTATCAGCCCTTTATCGGATGTAACAAAAGTCATTCTATAGTAAAGATGTCTGTGCTCGAATGTTTATGGCAGCACAATTCACTGTAGCAAGAATGTGGAAACAACCCAAGTGTCTGTCAATCCATGAGTGGATTAATAAAATATGGTATATGTATACAATGGAATACTATTCGATTATAAGAAACGATGGTGATCTAGCACCTCTTATATTTTCCTGGATAGAGCTTGAGCCTATCCCCTGAAGTGAGGTATCACAAGAATGGAAAAATAAGCACCACATGTACTCACCATCAAACTGGCACTGACTGATCAACACTAAGGTGCTCACACAGTAGTAATATTCTTTGGGGATAGAGGGCTTGGGGGTGGGTAAACTCACAACTAATGGACGCAGTGAGCGTTGTACCAGGGGGAAGGGCATGTCTCAAGTCATGGTGGGGATGTGGCAAAGTCATAACACATAACCAATATGTACCCCCATAATTTCCTGAAATAAAAAAACTAAAAAAAATTTGCCCACTTTCTATTTTTTTGTATTTTATCCCCAATTTCTTCAATGAGTGTACATTTTTAAATAAATGATAAAATTCTGGAATCTTACTGAACTTTGAAATGACTTTGCTTTTATATATCTCCATTATTATTTTCTTAGGATATATTTGGTACTAGTAATTTGTTTTCTGGAATTTCATATTTTTACTAAAATGATTAATAGCTTTCAAATCGCTGTGAAAAATTCCTAGATTCAACATTTACAAGGTTTTCATATGGTATTTCTGGCAGAGGGAAGCACATTTCCCATGTGTTATACAAGAGAGAATGATTAATGCTGCTTCTGAAAATGTGTGTCAACATCCAAATCTTTTAATCCTGTATATTTCTTAAAGTGAAAGGGTTTAAAACCACATTGCTTCCTCATTGTGCTTGCTACTAGCTTGAATTTGGTGTAAAATATATACACACCCTAACCCAGTTGGAGAATTTATTCCAGGTATGTTTAAAGCACTGTTCTTATCACATAAAGGCTTTATGTGATTATTTTGTGTATTATTTTTTATTGTGATAAAATACCAATGACATAAAATTTACTACCCTAACCATTTTTAAGTGTACAGTTCAGTGGTATTAAGGATATTCACATTGTTGTGCAATCATCACTATCATTCATCTGCAGAACTAATATATTACAAAACTGGAATGCTGTATCCATTAAAAAATAACTCCTCATATTTGTATTTCTTTATACTTTTATTGTGACAAACTACAAGCATGAAATGTACCATCTTAACTATTTTTAAGTGAATAGTTCAGTGGTATTAATTACATTCACATTGTTGTGCAACCATCACCACCGTCTATCTCCAGAACTCTTTTCATCTTGCAGAACTGAAACTCTGTACCCCTTAAACAATAACTCCGCATTTCTCCCTCTCTTCAGGCCCTGGCAACAACCATTATATTTTGTTCTCTATCAATTTGACTACTCTAGGTGCCTCATATAAGAGGAATCATACAGTATTTGTCTTTTTTGTGATTGGCTTATTTCATTTAGCATATTGTCCTCAAGGTTCATCCATGTTGTTGCATGCATCAGAATATACTTACTTTTTAAGGCTAAATAGTATTTTATTATTTGTACATACCACATTTTCTTATCCACTCATCTGTCAATGGATAATTGGGTTGCTTCCAGCTTTGAACTATTGTGAATAATGCTGCTAGAAACATAGGGGTCTACAAATATCTCTTTGAGATCCTGCTTTCAATACCTTGAGTATATACCCAGAAGTAGATTGCTGGATTAGTAGGTAACTCTATTTTTAATTTTTGAGGAACCTCCATGCTGTTTTTCACAGTGGCTGTGCCAGGTACATTCCCACTAACAATGCACAGCACTCCAATGTCTTCTCTTCACCAGCGCTTATTTTCCGTTAGCCATCCTAATAAAGGAAAAATAA
>CAUYSK010073787.1:0-35090 GCA_963575035.1 Avahi laniger | reverse complement strand
GGTTCACAAGGAGTCTAGGGCTTAGGGACGAAGCTCTAGATCAGCAGACCCCAACGTTTTTGGCACCAGGGACCGATTGCACAGAAGACAATTTTTCCATGGGGCGGGGAGGGAGGTTGGTTTTGGGATGATTCAAGTGAGCTATATTTATTGTGCAGTCAAACTTCTTCACTAATGATAATGTGTATTTGCAGCCACTCCCTAGTGCTAGCATCACTGCCTCAGCTCCACCTCAGATCATCAGGCATTAGATTCTCAGAAGGAGCCTGCAACCTAGATCCTTCACATGAACAGTTTACAGTAGGGTTCGTGCTTCTGTGAGAATCTAATGCCTCCGCTGATTTGACAGGAGGCAGAGCTTATGCTATGATGCAAGTGATGGGGAGCGGTTGTAAATACAGATGAAACTCTGCTCAGCTTGCCTGCTTCTCACCTCCTGCTGTGCAGCCCGGTCCCTACCAGGTCATGGGCCAGTACCGGTCCACAGCCCAGGGGTTGGGGACTGTAGCCCTAGATCACAATAGAGAGCAGCTTTTGCCTGGAATACCCTGTATGTAGCAGACATCCCCTTAAAGATCTGCAGTTGATTCCTTTGGGGATGGTGTTTTGGTAGGACAGAATTCTAAAATGCAATCAACTTTAGTAGGTAACATTATTTATGAAGTCAGGAATGGTCCCAAGAAGAGCAACCTTATTAAGTGGGCCACAAATTTTTTTTTCTAGGCCACTTCCAAAACTTTTCGTCCATCTTGACAAATGAAAGTGACAGAATGCATGGCATGAATTACTTAATGAACAAAGGACATAACCAACTAGTCTTAAAGTCCTCTTCTCTTTTGTAACCGGAAAAAAGACAACTTTATTACCATGGCATTTGGGATTGTTTTTACCCTGCGAGTAACCCCTTTCATGTTAATCACTCTGTTAAAACAAAGATGAAGGACTGGATCAATTAATGGACCCCAAATAGTCTTATCAATGAAGGCACTGGTCAGAACCAGGCTGCAAAGGGACAGACAGGGTGGGGGAGAGTGGGCTAATGAAGGGCCCATGTGGCACAGGCTGGGCACCCTCTGTCTCCTGGACACAGAACCTAGGTAAAAACTGAAGCCAATCTCACTCGGGCCTGCTGTTACATGGACTGGAAGTCTGGCTAACATAAGGAAACCAACATGTTTGCTTCCCATCATGCTTACAGCATTCACATCTCCAGCTTGAATGCCAGTAATAGAAACAGTGGAAAAGAAATCCATGCTATGGGAAGATAACAATTCACCATTATCTTCATTACCCCTTCCAAGCCAAAATGCTACCTTTAGAAATAAGGATGAATGCAGACAGCCAAGGAGCATGCCTGCAGAGCCTGCTGCAAATGTAAGCCACGTCGGAGGTGATAAGAACACGAGGGGAAATGAAATTTTGCTTGGGAAAGGTGGAAATGATATTTCAGCTGCAGCTTTTCATTTGGGAAGCTCTGATGAGTCAGTTCTGCGGCAGGTACTGGGCGATGAGGGGAGAGAACAGATGATCAAAATCAAAATGAAGGAAGGCAGCTGGGCAGGAAGGGCTTTTTCTCCCTTTTTTTTTTTCTTTGCATTTTTATCTTTGGGGTAACTAGAACGTGCTCTTTTGAGTGGCCAATGTTTGTCTCACCAAGATGGTCTTAAACTTTTTGATCTTTATGATACAAAATTTAGAATTTTGGCCCCAATTTTAGCACTTCAGTTAAAGTACTTTGATTTATACTATTAAACCTCAAAAAGAACACATAACACTGGCTATGATCATTATCAGCAAATACATAAAATTGTGCACGAGTTCCCTGCAAAAAAAAGGTGGGGGAGGGGTACTCAAAACAAGAGTATAGTATCAAGGCAGTACCTGCTTGCCTTGCTGTCGTTTAGTTAAATCTAGTTGAAACTATGAGCTACTTTATAACTCTTGAGGAAGAAGCTATCACCAATAGTGAGTTGGGGGACAGGTAAGCCACCAGCACTGACAGCATGCTGGCCATTCCTAATCTTCCTGTCCTAATGGAATAGATGTGTAATGTGGTGACCATAGCAGGAAAGGCAGAAGAAACACACCAGACACTTGCTGAAATGCAGCTTTAAGCAATGGCTGCTGGTGAGTGCCAGGAAGAGGAGAGGGGCCCACCCACTGGCCAGCACACACAGAAGTGAGCGAGGCAGAGGCACCGTGCAGCTGGGGAAGGGGCTCAGGTGCTGACAGCCTCTGCAACTAGCTGCTGCACAGATGACCACAAAGGGCAGAATCTGTAGGGCCTCTGTGAGGCACACACTTAACCACACAAGTAGTTAGCACAGTCAGAAGCGTCACTCTGAACAGAAAGACAAATGACAGAAAATTGGTGACCTCATTTCAAGAGTGAGTAAACTTCAAAATTGAGGGAAATGCCATAAAAAGCATACTGGACATACACTGGCCATACCACAAATAAATGATGTCCCTTTAAATATGAACAAGAACTGCAAGAAAAACCTGACATAACATTGTCAGACTATAAGCATACTAGTTTTACTTGTAGGACAATTACTAGGGCAAGGGTGGGGAACCTGTGGTCTTCTAGGTCCTTAAGTATAGCCTTTTGACTGAATCCAAATTTTACAAAACAAATCCTTTTATTTTTATTAATACATTTTTGCTCATCTTTTATATTTTTATTTTATTTTTAAAATGAATGTATTTAAAACACCAAAGAATAAAATAAATTTCAATGAAATAATCCTTCTAGATTGACCGGCACAATTAGAACATTAGTAAGCCATAAGGGTTAAGCTGACAGCTGCTATGCTCATGATTTAGTTCTAACTTCCCCCGCCTGACTGGCACCACTACCACATGAGGCTGGCAGGTGAGAGTTTATGGGGGTTGAGTATGCCAGTAATTATCAGCTTTTGACAGTGGTGCACTGTGTTTCTGTTTGAAGTGGAATTTGTGAATAGTTGCTCAGCTTAACAGTATTTTTTAATTCTGTCTGTTTAACAGTCCATCATGTCAAAGAAGACCAAGAGAACGCTGAAGGAAGAAAACAGATTTTTTTAATGAGGATTGTGAATTGCAATATTATCCTGTTTCTCCTAAAGATATGATGATTTGCTTGCTTTGTGATATTGCAATATCAACATTAAAGAAATTCAATGCTCATCAGCATTTTAACACTCATAAGGACCACAAATATTTTAAATTAGAGGGTGAGGTACAAAAGATTGTACTGCAGAAATTAAAAGATGGAAAGCAAAAGCAAAGACAATTCTTTCAAGCAGCAATAAGACCTGGAAATAATGCCATCGAAGCAACTTATAAAGTAGCTTATATACTCGGGGAAATAAGGGAAGCCATTCAGTGATGTAGAAATTGTGAAGGAATGCATTGTCAAAGTTGCAGGATGCTTAGACTCCGATAATGGTTCAAAGTACAAACAACTGCCTCTTTCAAGGAGAACCATAACTGATTGGCAGCATAAATTAGTCTTCAACTTATCAGAACAACTTCATGCAATACTTCAAAAGGAAAATATATACTAATTGTTTTGGATGAATCAATCGATACTACTGACTCAGTGTAGATTTTATACTTCATTTGGGTCATAACAAGATTTTCTTTGCTACAAAGAGTTACTTGCTTTGGGCACTCTTTCAAACAGAACACTGAGAATAAATATCTTCAACGACTTTCAAGATAAATGTCATGAAGTTGGACTGAATTTGGTAAATTTAGTGTATGTACAGATGGTGCACCTTCCGTGACAGGAAAATATGAAGAGCTTATTGCACAGATAAAAAAAGTATTAACAGATCCAGATGCTCTCATTTCTTTAACATGATATCTTGCATCACCAAAATCTCTGTGCTGCTAAAGTTACTATTTTAGGTGAAACTTTACAACTAGTTATAAGTATTGTTAACTATATTCAAGCAAATGCAACATGGCATTGATAATTTTGTCACATGCTAAAGTTGAAAGATGAGGTAGTCAGTCAGTGTGGATTTGCAATATCATTCTGAGGTGCATTGGCTATCGCAGGACAGGTGCTGGCCAAAATTTTATCTCTGCAAGAACAGACAGTTAAATTTTATGAGGAATAGAATCAGCAATATGAGTTATTGAAAGAAGATTTCTATAGGAATACAGCATTTCTGTGTGTTATCATGTCAAATCAAAATGACTTGAGCATTTCTTTGCAAGGTAAAACTAAGTCTACATATGATATGTGGCCAAAAAATCCATGCATTTCAAAAAAAAGTTATCTCTTTTCAAAAACACTTCTTCATTTTCCCCAGTTAGCAAAGGTCATTTATGAGCAGAATGATACATGCGAATCATTTGGAGAATTTTGGATGAATATTTTCCCCAGTTAGCAAAGGTCATTAATGAGTAGGATGATATACATGAATCATTTGAAGAATATGGAGCTGTTAGTTGGAGAATACAATGAAAAGTTCACTGTGAGATCATGATACCACACTCAAATTAGCATTTCAGCCTCACCTAGTTGATAGCATCAAGGCACCTAAAGAACTACAGATGGAATTGATTGAGCTCTCAGTAGATGACATTTTAAAATCATTGTTTGATGCTAAGAAAGATCCAATTGAAATATGGAAAAATGCAGAATACCAAAGCCTTTGGCAACATGCCCAAAAACTGCTTTCTTGCTTTTGAAGAAGTGTTTTGGAAAAAAAATAGCTTTTTTCAAGCTTGAATTTTTGGCCACATATCATATATAGACTTAGTTTTACCTTGCAAAGAAATATTCAAGTCATTTTGATTTGACATATCACACAGAAATGCTGCATTGCTATAGAAATCTTCTTTTAAGAAGCGCTTTTCAACTACTTATTGAGGTGAATCTACATTCTCCTAACTAACCCAAATCAAGATGCCATTAAGGTCAGAAATGACTGATACCCATCTAAAGGATAAACTGAAACTGCAGATCTCCATGCTGCAACCAAATATTCGAATGCTTTCCAACAAAAAGCAGATACAACAAGGCTAGTTAACTTTAAAATTAACCAATAGTTTTCATTTTTTGAAATTAGTTAAGTATGTAGTAGTTAGATTTTTACAAAATAATGTACATTTTTAAGTATATCTAAATGAAGTTTCTTGACTGTGGCCTTATTTGATTACAGCTAAATTAATGCAGCCTTCCAACATGAAAATGTTCCCCACACTTGGTACAGTTGATTGGCTCACCATATCCATTCCTCCTCTTTGCCTACCAGCTATTTTTCCATTTCTTTCCCTCATTTTCCTTCCAGTGGTTTGGGTGAGATTGACCCTACCCCTATCCTCACGGGAAAGCCATGCTTCCAAGGCTCAGGCCCATGAGACAGTGAATCCTGGGAGTCATGCAGCAGCTCCCAGAAGAGATCCCTGTACTAGGGCAATATAGTAATTTATTTCTGCTCACATATGAAGAACATTGTAAAAATGGTTTTTATTAACTCATGTACAAAATAATACTTAAAACATGTGCAGAAAAGATAATGAATTATTATCAGTTCTACTCATAAAAAATACATTCACCATAATTTACTATAGGGCCTTATTAACGAAGTTTAAATTTCTTTATGGCTTTCTTCGTTATCTCTACCCCTTCTTGCCCAATCACTGCTATGCCTGTGAGGGGTAAATATCTCTAAAATAACATTTGAGTTAATGCAGAACTTGCATAGAACTTATTTAGAATCATATACAACCATATTAATGCTAGAACACAAACACAATTTCTGATGTCAACGTTCTGTTTTAAGCTGAAGGAGTGGCCTCTTACACAGAACCATCAATCTAAAACCCAGGAAGCAGGAAGTGGAAATACCAAAGTTCTCAAAGCAATCCTTTTATTTACTTGTTGATGATGCTATAAGGTATAGATTGAATAATAAATAATATAACAACAAACATCACTAATTCAAAAATATTTTTCATTTCAAAATATGGGTAAAGTATCACAAAATTTGTAATTTTAATGTTTAGGCTTCTTTTTTTTTTTAAATTTCAGAAGCGATAAATGAACAACCTTAGACAAATTAAATTAAAAAAGAGTTTAATTGAGCAAAGAATGATTCATGAATTGGGCAGCCCTGGAACCAGAATAGGTTGAGAGACTCCAGTGCTGCCACATGGTTGAAGATGATTTACGGACAGAAAACGGAAAATGACATGCAGAAAATGGAAGTGAGGTACAGAAACAGCACGATTGGTTACAGCTCAGTGTTTGCCTTAATTGAACACGGTTTGAACAGTTGGCCACCTCTGATTGGCCAAAACTTGGTGAATGGCACAAGAGTAGTTACAGCGTGTTTATACATTCAGTTTGGTTACAGTTCACTATGTACAGAGAAACCTTTAGGCTGAACGTAAAGTATGTAAGGAGGCAGCTTTGGGCTAAACTTAATTTAACGGAAGCAACTTTCTTTTAAATTTCTTTTCTGCTGATAGCTTTCCTTCTAAATTGAATCGTGTTCAAGGTTTAAAAAAACGTCAAATGCCATAACCTAAAACACTAGTACTTTAAAAGTTAGCTTCATTACTTAGAAGAATGAGTTTGCATTCAAATATCAGTAGTAAAAAAAAAAAAAAAACTAAACAAACCAGTGAGTCAATACTTCAAAATATCAATCCCTGAAAATTATATTATGTAGGTATAATAATATACCTAGAAAATAAATGAACCAAATTGGCTGTGCAATAAAAATGACTTACAGTCCATAGCTGAATGACAGAAAATCTCTATACTCACATTACACATAGGTAAACCTGACACTGAGAAACAAAAAACCTCAGACCAATCCATATGATCTTGCGATCAACAATTCCTTGAAGCTACCTCTGCATTAATATAACGTTTCCATACAACTAGGTTTCAACTTCTCTTTGGCTTGGTTGTAAAAGTGTCATTTAAAGGAGTACTATTAACATACATTATAATATAAGTGGAAGTATTCCTACAGTATGCCAGGAAAAAAGTTTGACTAAAATGCACAGGGAGTTATTAAACTATTTGGTTAAAACCTCTTTTAAAGCTCTAGTAAAAGAGATCCTGATTTTCTCTATTTCTCTATTTCACTGACTGCTGCTCTTATTTTTAATATTGCCGTCCTTCTAGTGCCTGGGATAATTGGATCTTATTTTCTAGTTTCTTAAGGTGGAAGCTTAGCCCATTAATTTAAGACTGTCCCTGCCCCCTTCTTAAATATAAGCATTTAATGGTATAAATTTCCCTATAAACACTACTTTAGCCACATTTCATGAATTTTGATATATTTTTCTTTTCAATCAGTTCAAAATATTTTCTAATGTATCTTGTGATTTCTTAATTCCTGAGTTACGTAGCAGTATGTTGTTTAATTTCTAAATATGTGAGACATTTTCCAGATGTTACTGATTTCAAATCCTGTTGTGGTAAGAGGATATGCTCTGTATGATTTCAGTCCTTTCACATCTATTGATACAGTCACACACCTTTTAACAGGGACATGCTATGAGCAATGCATCCTTAGGCGAACATTAGAGTGTGTTTATCTGGATGGTATAGCCTACTACACAGCTAGGCTGTGTGATACAGCCTATTGCCCCTGGGCTATAAACCTGTACAGTATGTTACTGTACTGAATACCATAAGCAACTGTAACACAGTGGTATTTGTTTATCTAAACATAGAAAAAGCACAGTAAAAATATACTATTATAATACTATGGGACCACCATCATAAATGTGATCTGTTGTTGACTGAAATGTAGTTATGTAGTGCGTGGCTGAACTTGTTTTATGGCCCAGAATATTGTCTATTTTGTTGAATCTTCCATGTTCACTTGAAAAGTATGTGTATTCTGCTATTGTTGAGGGGCGTACTCTATAAATATCAATTAAGTCAAACTGGTTGATGCTATTCAAGTCTTTATCCTTTCTATTTATTCTATCACTGAGAAAGAAGGCTGAAACCTCCAACTGTAACTGTACATTTGTCTATTTTACTTTCAGTTCAATGTTGCTTTATAGATTTTGAACCCATTATTAGGTGCATATAAATTTTAAATTGTTACGCCCTCTTGATGAATATTATCCTCTTCATTCCCAATAAGCATTCCTTGTTATGAAAACTACTATGTTTAACATAAATACGACTACTCTAATTTTATTTGAATTATTGTCTGCATGGTACATCTTTTTCTTTTTATCTCTCTCTCCCCTCTATATTTAAGGTGGGTTTCTTGAGGATAGCTTATCATTGGATCTTGCTTCTTTATCCAATATGACAATCTCTGCCTTTTAATGAAATGTTTGGGCCATTTCCATTTAATGTAGCTATCAATATGGTTAGGCCTGAATCTGCCATCTTACTATATATTCCATTTGCCCTTTATTCCTTTTTTCTCTTTTCTTGAATACTCTGGATGTGCCTATTTTTTATGATTCCATTTTATTTCCACTATTAGCTTATTAACTATACCTGTTTTATTTTTTAGAGTTTGCTCTAAGGTCTACAATATACATCTTTAACTTAATAATATTAAGTCTACCTCCAATAATATTACCACTTCACATACAGCATAAGAATCCTACAATAGTATACTTCCACTCCTCCTACCCTGCACTCTATAGTTGTCATAAAATTTGCTTGTACAGACTTCATAACACATCATTATTTTTGCTTTTAACAGTCAATTATCTTCTACATACACTAAAATGAGCAAAAAACATCTTTTACCCACATGTTTACTATTTCTGGTGTTCCTTATTCTTTTGTGTGGGTCTAAATTTTCACCTGGTGTCATTTTCCTTCTACTGAAAAACTTCCTTTGATACTCTTCTAGTACAGGTCTCTTGGTGATGAAATCACTCAGCTTTTCCTTATTTAAAAAACAAATCTTTGTCTTCATTCTAAAAGACATATTTGCTGGCTACAGAAGTTCTAGGCTGATGTATTTCTTTTTGTTCAGGACTTTGTGTCATTCCACTGTTTTGTATAGTTTCTGATGAGAATTTTGCTGCCATTTTTCGTTCATCTTTATGTAATGTGTAATTCCTACCAGCTGCTTTTTTAAAAAAACTTTGTAGGATATGTAGAAGTAACAGTAAAAAAGGAAAATAATTTGTTTCTTCTAAGTTGACCTATTTGTCCTACACTGAAATAATATTTAAAGATATTAATAAAGAAAATAGCATAAACATTATTTTTCTTTTTTAAAACTATACATTGCATTCCTGATGTAAGTGTGCACACTTAAGGTCCTATAAAACCATAAAACTATAAACACATTATGAAGCTGAAATGTGAAAATAAAATTTAAGAGAAACATAACATATGTTTAATTTCTATTAATAGATCCCAGAGACATCTTCCATGCATCACGTGAGGGATGAACAACCTCACCTCTCAGGCTCAAGCAAAGTACAGGTGTGGTGCTCCTCGACTTATGACAGGGTTACATCCCAATAAACCCAGTGTAAGCCGAAAATATCGTGGTTGAAAAACCATTTTCTACTTATGATACTTTGAATTTGCAATGGGTTTATCTAGACGTAACCCAATCCTAAACTGAGGAGTGCACTGAGTACACATCGCTTTCATACCCTCACGAAGTCAAAAATTTGTAAGCCAAACCATTGTAAGTCGGGAACCATCTGTGCCACTTCAGGATGGAGACTGTTCTTATCCCTAACTTGATTTTCTCTCTCTTTCTGGCTGCTTTTACAATTTTCTCTTTAACACTAAGTTTTTAGCAGTTTGATTGTGATGTGCCTTGATGTTGTTTTCTCCATATTTTTTTTTCCTGTTTAGTGTTTACTGAACTTTTGAGATTTGTGGGTTTTCATCAAATTTATAAAACTTTCGGTCATTACAGCTTGAAATAACTGTTCTGTCTCGTGATCTCCCTGCACTGTTCCTTCTGTGACTTGAATTACACTTTTGTTAGGCTGCTGGATGTTGTTCCATTGGTCACTGATGCTGTGTTCATCTTTTCTTCCTGTCCTTCAGTTTGAATATTTTCTGTTGCTGTATCTTCTGGTTTACTAATCTTTTCTTCTGTGGTATCTGATATGCTGTTAATACAATGCAGTGTATTTTTCATTTCAGATATATTTTTCATCTCTAGAGATTCAATTTGGACTTATTTATTTAGGGCAGTGTCTTGCTCTGTTGCCCCAGCTAGAGTGCAGTGGAATCATCACAGCAAATTGTAACCTCAAACTCTTCGGCTCAAGCAATCCTCCTGCCTTGGACTCCCAAAGTTATAGGATTACAGGCATGAGCCACTGTGCCTGGACTCAATTTGGATTCTTTTAAATAGCTTCCATTTCTTTTCACATTGTAGTGTTTAGTCTACTGTTAATTTTGGTCACACTACTAACATGATACCCTCTTGAGGACTCTTAGTCAATGTTCCATGTGCTATGGGGTCTGTCCACTCCTAGTGGTGGGCAGGAATTTCAGCCACTGCTTGGCCCATTGCTCTCTGGTGATTTCCCGATAGTTTCCTCTCAAGCATGTGCATATAAATCCTCTGCAAAAGACTCAAGGAGAATCCTCTGCAGATCTCCAGAGTGTTTTCCGGGTGCAGCTGTGTCCTCTCAGGTACTCTGTCTACACATTTGAGCTGTTTTGACTTCCCAAACTCTAACGTCTTTGTCCTCATCTTAGGTAGACAACTAGACTCTCCTGGGATTCCCCCTCCATGTGCTGTGGACTGGAAATTGCCTCTAGGCAGTAAGCTAGAGCCATCTTAACTTGTTTAAGACTCATTTTGTTTGTGTTCCTTCTTTCAGTTGTCACGGTGCTGTACTACCTATTGATCAATGTCTGACTGTTTTATATATTTTTTCTAGTTTGCTAGTTGTTTCAGATGGGGAAGTAAATCTAGTTCTTCTATCATGGCTGAAAATAGAATTCAGTTTATATGCTTGGTTCTACTGATTTGAACCTTCATGTGAGCTTGAACCAGGGACCTCACTAGGCTTCCGTTTCTACACATTTAAATGACATTAATTTAATGAGTAATTTTCAACATCCTTTATACAGATTGAACTGTTTCAGGATTCCTCTGTCATCCATGTCCTATAAGCACATCTCATCCAGCAAAGTATTTCATTAACATCGTTGTATTGTATTCAGTAGATTGTATACTGGGATCTTGCAAATGGTTATTTCATTTGTCATTTCATGTTGTAGAAGGCATTCCATATTTTTTAACCACCCAGAATAAATTTCTTGTCTTTGGATAACAGCCCTCAATCCATGTGAATTGTAGGGAGCTGACCCCATCCTCAGCTCCAGGGGAGAGTACATGACCTGGATCTAAGCCAATCAGCACATTCCACTTTCCTGACTAGGTATAGAGATGGGCATATAATCAGTGGATGACTGCCAGGCTTAGAACCTTTGTCCGGTCTCTCTTTGCAGCTGACTAGAATCAGGGAAGATACAGAGCTCGAGGCTTGGACAGCCATCTTGTCACCAGAGGAAGCCTAAAAATGAAGACAGTTGGGAGACAGGGTTCTGGTGGCATTTTAAGCCCCTGGGTCAAAAAACATCTTCAATTAATGCTGGACTTTTCCTACTATGTGACACAATAAATTCCCTTTTTGCCTCAACCAGTGTGAGTTGGGCTTTCTGACACTTGCAATGAAAAGCCTCCCAATTTGTTCCATCAAATGGTGAATATATTCATAGTTTCCAAATGCAGTTAAAAAAAAACACTGAAGTAATACAATTGTGGACTAATGAGCTGTAACAGCAACCATCGAAGTAAACTAGTGTGTCTCTTATCTCTATATGAATAAGGGTATGTGTACCAGGTAGAACCATAAGTAGAGATCAGGGCCGTGCCATGTGTAAGAGGTGGAATTCCAAAGAAAGGTAGTTCTAAAAAAGAGAAAGAGTGAATATGACATTTTAGGTCTGACTTGGGCAAATCTATTCACATGGATAGCCAAAATGTCACTTCTAATACAACAGACTGGACAGTATTACCTAATATGACAAGAAGCCTCTGACTCCCATGACCTAAAAATAAATTCTTTTTATCTTTTTGAGATGCGGTTTCACTCTGTTGCTCAGGCTGGAGTGCAGTGGTGTGATCATAGCTTACTGCAGCTTTGAACTCATGGGCTCAAGCAATTCCCCTCACCTCAGCTGCCAGAGTAGCTGTGACTACAGGCATGCGATACCACGCCTGGCTAATTTTTTAATGTTTTGCAGAGATGGGGTCACATTGTGTTACTCAGGCTGGTGTCAAACTCCTGGCCTCAAGAATTATTTTTATGTCTGCATAATACCTCACAAAACACACAGTCCTAGTTTTGCTCCCCAAGGATGAACTTTAAAATATAGAAAATCAGCAGTTGATAATGTTCTTTAGAAGCATAGCACTGCTAGGCTATTGGCCTTTCCCTTTATAGCTCTCCTATTTTGCAACCAGAAGAATCTTAAGATAATTTAAGAGGAATTTGAAACCTGAAAAAAAATATATTGCTGCTATAGTGCTTATCAGAAAAATAATTTATAATGGTTGTTTTCCAGCTACCAGCAGTTCTTCTGTGGTAAACTATTTAAAAAAGAAAAACCTGATTTTGCATGTATTCGCATTTATTTGTTAACCTATATTCTATATCCTTTGGTGTACATGCATGTCTCTTTCTTCTCTCTGCCCTCTGGGCTCTTTGATGAAGGCGATGATATTTTTGTCGTGTACTCTTACGTAACAAATGATGAATGCCAACTAACGACGGTAATACATTTACTGAGACGTAGGAAACATGACAATACAGACAATAACTGAGGTCAGGTGTTACGGAATGTACGTGTTATTTCGGCACAGGCTCTGGCCATCTTATTAAAGTCATGGTAAGACTCATTCCCAATAACACTCTGGTCTTCTAGAGAATGTGCACATTTGAGTCACAAAAAAAGATGAAGTATGACAGCATAATTTGTCAAACAAGGTTTGAAAAATAGAAATATGAGATATTATGTATGTATTTTCCCCACTAACTTACAAAATAAGCAAAATAGAACTAAGACCCAATCCTCAGGTAAATCTGGGAGGGAAGAATGAATGAATATACGAGAGACTACAAGAAAGGCCATTAAAGTAAAAACACGTCCCAAATGTGGGAAAAACCAGTCCTTGAAGGTTATTGTGTGGACACAAAGTATTCAGAGAACAGAATTCTAGAAGAGGTGATTTTTAAAAAATTGATTCATTTTTTAATTGACGAAAATTATATGGTGTGCAACATGATGTTTTGAAATATACATTGCGGACTGGTCAAATAGAGCTAATTCACAGAAACATTACCTCACATACTCACCATTTTTTGTGGTGAGAACGCTTTACTCCGAGACTTTAAGAATACGGCACATTGTGACTGACTATAGGACTTTTTTTTTTTTTTTACTGTGTGTTCTTCCTATGGGTTTTCATCCTTAACTTGTCACTGTTAGAAGTCACTTGCCAGCCTGGTTCTCTACTTTGCAATAAATTTTGGAGACACTAAATCTTCTAAAATATCAAGCCAGCAGATGGACACAGATGCTGGAAATAATCAATACTGCATTTGATGTAGTTGTGTGCCAGAGGGTCTCAAATTAGGGTATTGGGAACAAGAATCAGGATTGTTTCTGGTGTGAGAGAGCCGGGCTTCCTTTTAAGCTGTTTAAAAGTGGCAACCTTGCATCTTGTTTTCAAAGGCAGCCCTGAGGTGCTGTCTTGTTTCCCCTCAACTGTTTGCTTTGTTTTCTAATTCCACAAAATAAATAGGACAGCTAGTAAGTTCCCCTAACAGTCTCCTAGTAAGAAAGACAAACATGAAAATCTCTGCCTAATCTTTAAAGCAACAAAAGGAAAAATAAATGGAACTATACCAAACTAAAAAGTTTCTGCAAAGGAAACAGAATGAAAAGGCCACTTATAGAAGGGGAGAAAGTATCTGCAAACCATACATGTGATAAGGGGTTAATATCCAAAGCATATAAGGAACTCCTACAACTCCATAGCAAAATCCCAAATACCCTTATTAAAAAATGGGCGAAGGACTTCAATAAACATTTCTCCAAAAACGATACACAAATGGCTAACCAGTATATGAAACAAATGCTCAACACCACTAATCATCAGGGAAATGCAAATAAAAACATAACAGTGTATCATCTCATACCTGTTAGAATGACTATTATCAAAAAAAGATGTGGCAAAACTGGCACCTTAGTGAACTATTTGGGGGAATGTAAAATGGTTCAGCTGCTATGGAAAACAGCATTGAAGTTCCTCAAAAAATTAAAAATAAAACCACCGTATCATCCAGCAATCCCACTTTTGGGTATATATCCAAAAGAACTGAAATCAGATCTTGAAGAGGCACCTGCACTCCTATGTTTATTGCAGCATTATTCATAATAGCCAAGATATGGAAACAACCTAAATGTTCATTGATGAAATGAATGAAGTATGGTATATACCTACAATAGAATAGTCTTAAAAAGAAAAAAATTCTGCCCTATTTGAAAACATGGATGAATCTGGAGGACATGACGTTAAGTGAAATAAGCCAGGCGCACAAGGACAAATACTGCCTGATTCCATTTATAAAAGTTATCTAAAATAGTCAAACTAGTAGAAACAGAGAGTGGTTGTCGGGGCCCCCCAGGAAGAAGTGGGGAGTAGCTGTTCAACTTGTGTAAGGTTTCCGTTATACAAAATGAATAAGTTCTAGCTAGAGATATGCTGTGCAATGTTGTATCTTTAGTTAACAATACTGTGTTGTGCACTTAAAAATTTAAGAGGGTAGATCTTATGTTTAGTGTTCTTACGACAAAAAAACTCTCCCTAAATTTTAAACTAGTATTTCAAATTATGCTTTGCATACTTACTTCTGGCTGTCAAGCTGTTTTAGGTAGAGATGTCATTTTAGATAACCACTTAACATATTTACATATGCAATATACAATCATGAGGAATATGGCATTATTATACATGACACATTAAAAGTATTTTAATTGCCACTGTTCATGCATAAAACCATTCTTATGTTCTCCTCATCCTTCCTGCTATATTGACATTTGCTTTCTTTTCAGTTAGTATTTCTGTGTCCGGAGTCAAGCATCACATTGTAATACATATAATTATATCCCCTCCATGTCTAACAGAGTGGTATGTACATAATAGTTGCTCAATAAATACTTGAGGGATGAGTAAAGAGGAAATGAAGTACCCGTAAGCTAGGAAAACCCTAAATGGTCTTGTATTAATTAATTAATTTTGCAGAGACAGGGTCTCACTCAGGCTGGTCTTGAACTCTTGAGCTCAAGCAATCTTCCTGCCTAGGCCTCCCAGAGTGCAGGCATGAGCCACCGCGTCTGGCCTAGCATTGTTTTAGAGAAATGTGGTCGAGATGTTTCAACACTGTTAATGGGACAGTTTTTCTTTGAAAAGATTGAGTTAGTATGTTCACCAGTCACTTATCACACATATGTTAAAAGAAACAATCTTTTCTGGGCCCACATGAACACAGTAGGGATGGACTTCTATTAAAGACCAAAAGGCTGGAAAGGAGGTTGTTTCCAGAACATGTCTCGCCCACTCAAAACATTTTTAAAATGAAATACTAGAAAACTAGAATGGAAAAAATTGAAAACATATAGTTATATAGTTTTACAAATGGTAATTTGTATCAGAGAGGCAGTATAACAGAAGTAAAATTTGGGAACTTTGGGAATAAAGATTATGAAACATCTTGAGAATAATGGGTTATGACCTGTGGGAATAATATACCATGGCTTTCTCTTGAACTAAGTATAGCAATTTAAATTCTCTAGCCCCATAAAATGGCTATGAAGAAGTATGTGCAACTATTTGCATAATGACAAGAACCTCGTGAAATGTTTCTTTTAGGATTATTAATGGCAGGCAGTAAGCTTTCCAACAACTTTGATGATCTAGATTTGCATTCGAGGTCTAACAAGTTCCCCATCCAGCGTCACAAACCTAAGAAGCACGGTGAGGCTGAGAGGGCCGCCATGCTGAGGGCAGTGCAGGACCCAGTGTCAGTGCCCAGTGAGTCTCTGCGGTCCTCCTTACCAACAGCCAGGGCAGAAGTAAATAGCAGAGTGCTGGTTGTCATTTTGGCTTCCGCAGCATCTGATAAGTACTATACCAGAGAGCAACAGAAACACGGTGTTTACAGGGACCTTATAGACGATCTTGTCCAGTCTCCTAGTTTCTCTTCGTCGTCAGCTTTCTCCATGTCTGACTGTCCCAGGCAGAGAGAACTCACGCTATGCACTGATCTTTGCTATTTTTGTCTTCTCTTGCCAGTGGCCCATATTCAGACTTGGAAGAGGAGTGTGTGTGTGTGTGTGTGTGTACATGAATATAAGAAAAATGTATATAATGCCATTTAATATCTTACTTGGAGAAAAACAATATTCCTTTAAAATGTTCGTGTTGGACACTCCATGGTCATATCCATAGGAGAAACAATGAGGCACTCCAGGTAGCCACTTCCATTTTGTCACGCTGCATTTACCTTCATTTATGTTACTATTAATTCAAAAATAATATTCAAATTCCTGAGTTTTAAAATGTGCTCACAGATTCTCTAGTTAAATATCAAATAACATGATATCTTGGGCTTTATTTTGTTTTTAAAACTCAGATGAATCTGATTAAAAGAAAATATTGTTACAATATAATACAGATCTTAAGGTCATCAGAAGAAACTATTTTTTTTTTTTTTTGAGACAGAGTCTCACTCTCTTGCCTGGGGCGAGTGCCGTGGCGTCAGCCTAGCTCACAGCAAACTCAAACTCCTGGGCTCAAGCAATCCTACTGTCTCAGCCTCCCGAGTAGCTGGGACTACAGGCATGAGCCACCATGCCCGGCTAATTTTTTTTTTTCTGTATATATTTTTAGTTGTCCAATTAATTTCTTTCTATTTTTTGGTAGAGATGGGGTCTCGCTCTTGCTCAGGCTGGTCTCGAACTCTTGAGCTCAGAACGATCCGCCGGCCTCGGCCTCCCAGAGTGCTAGGATTACAGGCTTGAGCCACCGCACCCGGCTAGAAGAAACTATTTTTGTGTTGCAATTTCCTGCTGTCCTGAGAAGTGGTTTCAAACAACAAAAGGACCCCCATTGTTATCCTGTGTATGCATTTATTCATTCAACAAATGCTTCTTGAGCATCCGCTGGTTCCAGGCATTTTACTAGACATGGGGCAAAGGAAAGGAAGCAGGGAGGGAAGCTGGCGTTGTGAAGGTTGGTGGGGATAACACAAAAGAGGGGGTAAGAGACTGTCTTTGAATATGACATTTCACTGCCATTAGTATAACTCGTTTTAACAGTATTTTCATATATAATTTTAGTTTCTTTTCAAATCAACATATTGAAAATTTGTCTATGTGGACTTTACGATTTTCTATTATTAAAATTATATTACTCTAATGTTTCTCAGTATAGTATCATTCAATCAGAGAATTTAAGATCATGTAGTTCCGTTAAAACTATCTTTATTTATTGGTTCATTTTGTATTTATTCTCAAGTGCAAATCAAATAAAAGACCAGAGGAGGCCTGGATTTGCCAGTGTTGTGGAAGGAAAGGAAAGACCACTGTCAGCAGGAGTGCCGGCCACTGCTACCCTTCCGTTCATCAAACAGCAGAAAGTCCAGTGTGTGGGCTGGGACTGCCAGGCTCACTATTATCTCTCTTTCTTCATGGGTCCTGAATCAGTAATTAAACAATATAAGGTTCATGTAATAGTGTTAATTACAGTATTGATTCACATTTCAGGATTCATTGCTTGCATATTATCTTAGCAACATTAAATCTGTTAATATAATACAAAGAATGCAAGTATCTGAAACTAAAATCAACCACTCACCACTTCAAGACTGTCTGAAAAAAGAACTAAATTCATATTTTAAAGTTATCTACTCTAATTCTTAATGTTGTTTTAATTACTTAATTTGCCTAAGTAGCCTCTTATTATGTGATATCTAATCTTGACTTTATTTTATAGAGCTATCTGAATTAAGCAACAAACCAATTAAAACATTTAGTAGTTTAATTTGGAAGGAGTAAAAGAAATATAGAGGATTTCGCTGTATTCTATAGTGCATGAAAAATGCAACTGCTCTTATGTAACATCTAACTCTGCCTGGGAGCTAAGAAAGAAGCAAGAGCTTTCTTCAGCCTCCACAATCATGCTGAGGTTCTCAATTGCACCACGACCTGTGCAACTGCGCTAGAAAAACAGGATTGAGATGAACACTTAAGTATAAATGAATTTCTTGGTATGGACTCAGAAAAAATACCCACTTATGGGTAAATTGTAACAAAAATAATGGCTGCCATGTCCCTCTATGTACCAGGAACTCAAATTCAATTTTTCAGATATAGAAACAGAGGTTTAGACAGATTAAGCAAGCTCTTGAGGGCAAAAGCTGGGGTCTTATTTATCATTCCATCCAGAGAGCCTCAGAATGTAGAATGCAATCATTGCTGGTGCGGTGCCTGTGTTTTAGTTTTAATGTTAGAAGTTTCTCTCTCTCTGTCTCTCTCTCTCTCTCTCTCCATTGTATTAAGAGGTGGTAGTTCTTAAAATAAGAAGTAGATCTAGGGAACAGTTAAAATTATTTTCACTCTATGTTGATAACTTACAGGGTAATTGTTTTGAAAGGATGTACTGCCTTTATCTCTAAAAATGATAACCTCCCTAAAGAGATATAACTATCCTTCTTTAGATTCTTTACCAAATCCTATGTAACATGGTCTCTTTTTCTTTTTTTCCTGTTACTTATAACACAGCAAAATGGAAGCCTTCCTGTTTCAGTCTACTGCAAACAAAAATACCTCACTCAAAAAACAAACACCTGTCTACAGTCAGGTCCACTTGATTTGTCTGGCTTTCACTTTGGTCAGTGCTTTCACCAAAGGTATCATGCACTTTTGGCTTCATCCTCTGAAATAAGATTTGACATCTGTTCAACACACAGAGCAGTATTATATAACAAGGCAGTTCAAGAAGCAAAAAAGGAAACCCTACTGAAATGAGGCTTTGGTGAGTGGGCTTGTGCTTAGGCAGAATACACTTTTACCACCATCGAAAATAGTCCAGGGCAAGGACACATGAATGATTATCATCATGGAAATGCTCAGTGTTTTCCCCATAACAAACCTCTGAATTACATACGTACATATGTATATCACAAGCAGTGAGTGACCTTCTAAGTGAGTGTCTGTGTGGGAGAGAATTGCTCTTGTCACAGTCTGAATTCTTTTTGGGATGTCCTCAGAAGTCAAGTATGATTTCCCCCTCTTCCTTCTTTTCTCTTTTTTTTAATAATGATACCCCACTGGAAACATTTTTTAAATAACAAAGTGATTTCAATTACTTTGGAAGGGTCAATTCTGAGACTTCTGACCTTTTTAGCAACTGTGAAAAATATGTAATGCATATCTCACTAACATGAGCTCCTTTCTTGAGCATAAATACCTTTTTTTCAAGAGCAAATCCAAGCTGGTTTTGATTTTTTACCTCCAGAGAAGGAAGAAGCCTTGTACTTTTTATGGGCTTTTAAAAAAACAAGTATCTTTAAAGCAGTTTAGATACTAAGGTAAGAATCACAACTGATCCCACAGGCAGCACTTCCTGGTTGTCCAGAATTTGTTCATTGAAGTCATGTGTTAAATTAAAACTGAGAAATAACTGGGAGATACAAACAAACAAAAAATGCTTGTTTATGCGAATCAGTATTGATATAAAGCATGCACAATGAACTTAGCACTAAAATGGCATTCTTAATAGGTCAATCTGTTTCTGCTGAACAAATCAGACGGTTTGCAGATATTATTTAAAAATCTCGGCCATTTCTAAATAGTGTGCATATAATTTCTTGCTTAGGAATCTAATGGCTATTATTGTGATTTAACTTTATATATGCAAGAAGATTTGGGATCATTTTCCTGATAAAAATTCTGTAAGATCAGCTGTATATCATGCAAGAAGGAACTGAGGCCCAGTAACCTGCATGTATTGTTGAGGTGCAAAAATGGAAGATGTGGTGAAAACTGGATTGCACATATGATTTCTGTTTTCTATTGAATTTTCAAAGATATTGGTTAAAAGGTAAGGTCCTTAATATGTTTAAAGAGAAAGAAGAAAATGCTAGTTTACCTTGAAATATTAGCAATCTTTATAAAGCCCATACATTTTAGAAGCATATTTTTACTAAGTAATTTCTCCTTTATCCCAAAATTATGTGAAGATCATAAAAATCTATTCCTTGCTATGGAAAATGCACAGTATACTGGTAGCTTGGTATTTAGCATTTGAGTAAAATAAATACTGCTGTCAAAAATCAGGATGAATTGCAAATTTGGGATGACATTACCTAGTCCAGAGCCTGGTGCCTTCTATGTGCTGAAAAAACGTTGAGTAAATTAATAAATAAATGGAAGATCAGGATTTACACAGCTTTATTACCTTTTAAAGCAAATTATTCCTTTTCTAACTTAAAACCTAATGATGTTTTGTCTAAACTAAAAACATTCATGTCTCAGAAACTGTATCATAAAGTTGCCTAAGTATTGGGAAGTTATCATAGAAATACCAGTGCATCTGCCTATTAAATGTAACTGGTTCTCCTTATGATCGACCTCACATTGTCTTTTCTCTGAATTAGGTTGCAAAGGATAGAACTTCAAGGCCTTGTATCATGCTGTAAATACAGGCAAGATCTACATACAGCTTGAATCAGCATACATATCATCTTGATGAAAGAAGATTCAAGTACAGTTGATAAACCATATTAACCCAATAATTAAAAACTACATACACACACACACACACAAGGTGAAAGCAAATACTCAAAAGTGAAGAGAAGCTGCTAGTGTCAGCAGCATCGACAGTCCCATGGTAGCCATCCTCCTTTCATCGTGGTCAATTCATTAACAGAGGAGAAAAGACAGAAACTATGGGAAATGCAGACCATCTGCTCAATCCAGATGCAACAGCACATGCCTCTTATGGCCAAAGCTTTTTACCAGAAACAAACAGGGATAAGATCTAATCCTCTCATAAAGTATCCAACAAAGGTATTTAGACATTTTTGCATCACAAATAAAAATAATGCCAAAATCATTATTAAATGAGACCTTTTAAATATATAAGTCAAGACTTTTACCAGTGAGTACATATTGATTAAACACTATTACAACGGCATTAGAGAAAATAGGGGTGGACTTATATTAGCTTTATTCAGCTATTCCTTAAATAAAATCAGGCTTAAAACATCTCAATAAACATATTAAATAGCAAGAACATTTTAGTCAAGTCATCCTAGTTTTAAAAAGTCATCAGAAGATATGCCTTTTATATTGTATATTTCAAGAAATGTGCATTTCTTATAAGAAAAGGCTAAAAACAAATATTCTTACCTTGAAATTGTGAACCTTTTCATATTTTGGAATTTGCTCGTTTTCTTTCAGAGTTGCTCTTCTAACAAGTGATGTCAACTGCGAATAAGCAAAGAGTTTCAGAGGTTGCCAGATTGTCACAGACGACTTTGGAGAACCCAGTTTCATTCCCAAGGCTGCTATCAATAAATCTTGCTGACGGCCCTCTTGTTTTGATTTGTGAACCGCAGCTCTATTAGTTTTCCTCCCCGACCAAGACTCTTTGGATGGCATTTTGGAATTCACAGGAAAAAAGAAAACCTATATTGATCTATGTCTGTCGATGAAGCCTATTCAGCTAACACACGAGCATTCTGCCAGGCAGCACAGAACCCTAACCTACAGAGAGCTGCAGAGAAACACCACGGAGAGGTGGAGGAGGAGGATGAAGCACTTCATAAACAGAGGTCGGCTAACCAGGCAAATTCTTCTTTCTCCCTTTTTTTCTTAAAGGGATCTATATTTAAGCTTCCAAAAACTTGAGTCTGAACAGAAATGAAAAGAGTCGATGCTAACATACAAAACACTCAGCATCTCTCTTTATTCCTCTTTAAAAGCCATGCAATTTTGACAAAAGATACATTTCTAAAAGCTTTCTTCTCTATTCAATATATTAATGTCCATTCTGAATGAAAGATGCCTACATACTGCCTGCAATCAGTTTCTAGCAACAGACACCCTGTGAAGCCCCTAGCAGGGAGGGTGGGGGAAGGGAGGGATTTGACAGGGAAGGCTGGATTAGACTGGCCACCGTAAGAAAGGAGATAACCAATGAAAATCAAGCAACAGTATTTAAGTACTGTATTCCTCAACTCACTCTGTCTCTCTGTTTCTCCCTCCTCTCATGAAAGATTTTCTTGCCGGCTCAAGGCAAAAAAACAGTGGGAAGATAATGAGCCATGAATGAGTCATGTATTATTACAAAATGGAATTTTTTTTTAACCTATTAAAAGCAGAGGAAAATTAACACACAGCACTAGGTTTTAAAAAGAATGAACCACTGCTGCCAGGAAAATTATGAAAGGCTGATCTGTATCCTTTGCACATTATGGATTGAAGTTAACCAAAACCCAATTTTATTAAAGATGAGCAAAAGCTGCTAAGTATTTTGATGAAAAGGAGTTTAGCTAGTTATCACACTATTTTCATGCAGAATAATGAGCATGCATGTAACACTGCTAACACCCTGGTGTGGTCAGTTTTGTCCAGGTTCTATGAATAGTTTTGTTGTGGGTCACACTTAAATGAAACCATTATTTTAATTCTCTACTCTTAAGACAGGTCATAGTGGGAGCCAGTTGGGAGTAATTTCTCATTTACATGGGTCCCAGATATAATATTAATATAACTGTGCTCCAGGACCCTTGGCTGTGTATGTGCTGATATGCAAAGGGGGATGCTGGGAAGAGACTCAAAAGGGGCTCTATTTAGGGCAATACCTACATTTTCAGTATGGTGTTATAAAAGGCTTAAGTTTCCCACTTTGGTTCCCTAACCATCTCCCTTCTGTTTCTTTATGCTACGGTAATTTAGTTTAATCCATTATGACTCTAATGTTACACTGTATTCGAAGAATCTAAAATTCTATATTTAGATGGTTTCAGTACATTTGCTGGTATAAACAATTTATTTCAGATTTCATAATTTATAGGGAGTATTTGCCCAGTAAATAGACTAGCTTAATTAGGGCACAAAGTAGTCCTTACCTTATGCTAGATATCAGAAATAATGAGTGACTGATTTTCTAAACATTTCCAACTTATTTGAGTCTATAGTCTCTTTTTATTAAAAATGTTTTTTAAAAAATAAAATAATAAGTTAATAGTTAGATCTACATTAGTTTCAACTTCACAAATTTACACCCTTACATAATTAATATGAGACATAAAATGCTCCCATTCCAAGAGAAAATGCAATGGAAAAAAGCTTCATTGCCTAACCTAAATTACTTTTTCGTTTAAACCAATTTTGTCATGTGATGACTAAAAAACATAAAGGCCAATCAACTCTTCAGACATGTACAGCCTAAAATAAAGTTTATCCAATTCTCAGTAGGCATTAGAAAAAAACAGAGACTCCAAAGGCAAGTTTAACAGTAAACTTTTTTCTCAACAATGTTTAACACCAAGTTACTAAATTAAACAATCACACCTGTAACCCAAGTAGCATTTTTTTTCCTATTTTTTTTTTATTTCAGTATATTACGGGGGTACAGATGTTTAGGTTATGTATGTTGCCCTTGCCCCTCTCTCCCCCGCTTCCTGAGTATTTTTGATCAAAGTCTTGTATTATACATAGATCAACCTGGTCCTTCAGTGGTAGTAACTAAAATTCAACCAAGCATAGAAATATTCATGGTAGTTATCCAGAAAATTCATGGCCAAGTAAAAGTGAACATTCTGCCATTGAGAGGTAAAGTCTACTGTAGAGTCTGCAGAGGTGTACCATCTCTCCTAAGTAATTGTTCTACTTTATCAAGAAACACTGGAGTAATTGCAATTTGGGAAGCTACCTAGGGCAGTAAGGAGACAAAACAACTTAGTATGAAAAAGGTCTTAACTACTCTCAAATGGCTAAGGATTTGGTCACTATTATACCTTCAACCTGATCGCAACTGCAATTCTGCATTAATGTTGGTGAAGAGCTTGCAAGTCACAAAAACTGCTAACTCTAAAATTCAGAACCAATATCAATGTTTTAACGTTCCAGGCAAATGTATATCACTCGTGCTTACAATCATTCTATCTATCTAGTTACTTATCGAATCTATTAATGATGACTATCATTTATTAGTTATTGAGTACTTATGTTCCATGGATGCAGCTAAGCACGTTACATACAGAATCCCATTAAATCCACAGATAAACCCTCTGAAGCATATATTATCCTAATTTTAAGGTTGAGAGAACCAAGGTCCACAGAAGTTAACTTCCCCAAATTGTACAGCTAGCAGGTGGTGGGGCTGGGCTTTCCAACACTATGCTATATCCATCCAGGTGAGAAAATGAGAAGAAACTATGGAATCTGAGAGTAGTTGTTTGTTACTATACAAGATGGTTTCTCTAGTTACTATTTCCTTTCAATTTTGAAGAGAAGCAATAGTCTGTAAGACAGAGTAGCAATGAGTAACAATGGATGGTAAGAAAAAGTAATATAATAGTAACTAAGATCTTATGATTTCAAGTTTAACATGCAGTACATGTAGTAGGAAATGTTGACCCCAGGCTCAATTCAAACACCCCCTCCTTCATGAAGCCTTTGATGATCTGCACCAATTAAATGTGATCTCACCCACCTATGTGGCTGAGATGTGATCTCTTACCCACCTATGAACCTCAGAGTTTTTCACTGGTTCATTAATTATGAGACATATCACATTCTACCTCGTATCACTTACCTGTGTAGCTGTTTATATGCATTAGATTTTATGCATCTTTGTATGAACCTTGAATGTAGCATACTAGCTGACACAAAGGTTCAATACATATTTGGTTAAAAACGAAACCAAATGAAGGCAGCTATTTTTATTGAGGGGCAGTGTGGTATAATAAATGAAATTTGAAAACAGAGAAACTGAATACTGACCTTGGGAGATTTGCCTGGTGCCTTGATTATGTTATCTACATAATATGGGTGATAATACTTATTTTATAGGTTACTGGGAAGTTTAAAGAAGATGACACATAAAAGATGAAAAGACTACAGGCAGTAAATGCTCCATAAATGATAGGATTACAAGGGTGCTGTTCCAAATATTAGCTGTAGGGTATGCTGTGTAAGTACAAGACATAGGTCCCTGCCCTCAAGGAGTCTGTAATCTGCACAAGCATGCCTGGAGACTCTTGTCCTTCCTTTTTTATTATGGCCTCTTCCCAATTCCCCACATTCTGGCTCTAATCATAATTTTTAAAAGGCATATAATGACATGTATGTTAGCTGAGGAAGCAGGGTTAGGGGGGAAGTGGAAAGTGGCAAGGAAAGGAGATTTTCGGTGTTTGTTAAGGAGCCAGGAATGCTGCTTGATGCTCCACGTGGGTGTCCTATATGGCATTCATAACCATCCAGAGAGGTATGTTGCATGATGGTCACATTTCATAGATGAAGAAATTGGGATTCACAGAGTGACTTGCTCAAGGTCACACAGTCAGGAAGTGGAAAGTCTGAAATCAGAATCTCCATCTTTTGTCTCCATAAGCCTGATAGCTCTTTCTGCTACTTTATGAGAGTAGCAGATAAACGCAAGATGTTAGGGACAAAGTGCCTCTCATATTCTGACTCTATAAAACAGACAAAAATGGCTTAATTGGGTAGGGCTCTAAACTGGTGGGGCACATATCCTGCAAGGTCGATGGAAACACCAGCAGTATCCAACTTCTTATTTTGACTGGCAATCTATGGCTTATCTTCAGACCTGACCCTGCCCATCCTTGACACTGATGTCACTTCAGTAGGTTCATGTGAATGAGGGTGACTGGCTTGGAAACAGGGAAGGGTGATGGGCAGATTCCCCAGTGCTCTCTGTGTATACCTTTATCCACACCATCTGCAATACAGAGGACTATAAAAATGGTAAGGGTGGGGCGGAGAGCTATGAGGAATAAGGAACAGAAGGTGAAACAGGTGACCTTGAAAAAGAACACATTCCCTGCTTTTCAAACAAAGAAATTTCCACGGATGCCACTACACTGTTGTTTGCCCACTAATAATACTGGATTGGTGCTAAGCCAACCTCTCCTTTTCACCAAGTGCAGTAAAATAGGAAACTTGGGCTCTGGGGCCTGACAAAACTGCTACCCTTAACCCTTTCATTTATTAGCTGTGCCAAGTCCTTAGTCAAGTTACTATCTCAGTCTTTATGTGTAAAATGGATTAAAAATACTGTATAGAATTATTAACAAATGAGATGATATGCAGCAAGCATTTTGCATTTCTGGCACAGAAAGTAATAAATGGACATTTCTCCTCCTTTCCTTGTATCCAAGGGCCTACATTTCCAAGATTGGGGATAGTATAATGTGTAACTATGATATGGATTAAAGGCCCAAGACCATTGTGCTATGCAATGTGAGCTTCAGATCAAATTATAACCCATCATTTAGACACATCATAAGCATCATTGTTCTGCAATCTTTACCCCGTTCCTGGTAATGTGATAGTTAAGAGAACCTCTGCTCAAACTCTGAGTAATTCCATCAAAACCTGCTTATAGAAAAGGGTCTTATCAATTTATTCACACAAAGGTACAAATGACTGATTATATGTCCTTTTCTATAAGGATCTGGTTTTTAATATGGGACCAAGACTTAAGCCAAAGCAATAAATCTTCAACTACTGAATGTTAGGACTTATTTATAGAAAGAGGGTTCTCTAGGAAACCGGAAGGACCTCATATAGCACTAACAGTCACTTCCTCTATAACATTATGGTGATATCCAGACTCATACGATAATGTTCTAGTTAATTAAATCAACATTCCATCCAAAAAAGCACCACAGAGGAATGTTCTAGCTGGCATGGCCTTGAGGCTTGGGGAGGTGCTAAATAACTGGATTAACTCTTGGGTAATTAGAGTTTCTGGTTTAGGTTTAGTGAAATCCTGCAATTTCTATGAAATGTTAAAATTGAGGTATAAAAAACACAGATTTCCTGAAATATCCAATATCAAGTTATGAATTCAAGCAAATCTTACTCTGGATACACAGACCATTCCTACCTTCGTTCCCCGACTTATAATTTGTAACCTAATTATTCTCCATTAGAGCCAAGAGTTAAATATATGTCAGTTTTCATTAACTGACAACTGCATGGCATTGTACTACTAAATGCTTTAGATGTCTACTGTAGCTGAGTTGTCAAAACAACAAATAAGGTAGGTATTATAATTCTCATTTGATAGATGAAGAAACAGAAGCTCAGAGAAATTAAGTATCTTGCCTAAATGGTCACCTAACTAGTAGATAGTGAAAAAAGGACTTGAACCTACGTCTACCCAACTTCAAATTCTGTATTTTCCTTTAAGACTATCCTGCTCTCATATTATCTATTGCTAACATGCAATTGTGAAAGCTTATCATTTGAATAAATTTCTAGATCATTTATATACTCACTCTCAGATCACTAGGCCTTTTAGTACTGCTATATTTGAATTTATAGTTATCTATCAGATTCAACACTCAAGCAAAATTTTCAAATGCATTTAAAGTCAAACATTAGAGACTTCTGTATCAGAACTCTATAAATTCCTTAAGTTATATTGGGATAAATAAATTTTTATGTTGCACAGAAAATTCTTAACATTCTGCCAGGGCTCTAAATTTTTTTGCTACTGACAACAATCACATTATAATGCCTAATTCGGTCTTCATTATACAGCTTTTCTAGTAGTAACATAATATCTATCTAAATAGATAACAATAAGGCGCATCAGTGCATTCACTTCAGTGCATAATAAATTTAAATGACACTATACTATCATTGCCACACCAAATGCTGTATACTCTAATATGCTCCCTGACAGACGCACATGCAATAATATTTCAACGTAAGACATTTGAAAACACAATGCAAACAAAAAAATATAGCCCTAGCATGCCTTTTTCCTTTAAGAAACAACAGAAATACGAGGCAATTCCCCAGGTGCCAGTTGTGAGGAAGCTTGTTCATTCTACATGAAGAACACCACGCCCATGGAGGGAGCGGGTGGAGTGGTACACAGCCTGGTTTCCAAGTCTGGTTCTTACTGCTATCAGCCAAGTTACTTAACTTTTCTAAATCTCAGCTGGACTAAATCAACCTATGGTGTTCTCAATATTTTTAATAGAAATTCAAAAGGAAGAAGGGATGTTCTGTGAGATTTGGGAATGTCTACATGGGAAAGATCTGCTGGCTATATTGAGGTACCTTCACAAAGTATCTCTGGCAAATTTGCAATGGGCTTTTGTCTGGTATCCAATGTTGCAGGCTCAGAAACTTACTTTGTCAGCACATGGAGATTATTTCTCAAGGGAAGACTAACATCTTAATACCAACCTCACGAAACTGATAGGTAAATCAGAATGGCAGCTGTCTAGTTTATAGTAAGATATGAGATATAATTATCATAAAGTAGTGACCAACATGCTCTTTTTGGTAGCACACTTATATTGGAAACAACAACAAAATTAGCAAGTTGGTGAGAATGGAATCAGAGCACGGACTGGATGAACTGAATATTTAATGAACAGAGTTGAGACATCTGTTGGATCCTCTGCAATCAGGACCACCTTGCCAGTGTCCTAAACACTCAGTGTCCACTTCACGGGAGCTCCTCCCTTTAGGTCAGTACTCAGATGGGCATAAGCAACTTCTACCTCTTTGAGTCTCCTTTTTAGGTATTTCTTTATGATTTTGCATATCTCTGCTCAGATATTCTAGGTGGTGATCTTAATTCATAAAACAGTCTTATGTTTTCATTTACAAGTTCTTAGAGGGTGGTAGATTGTAGCCCTGATGTATTGATAACTATTTATGTAATAAGTGCTTTGGGAAGAAAAATAAGATAAATGAAAGATGTCCTTATCCTGAATTATGTAACCATATGTTAATATAAACAAAATTACATAACAAGAGTAAAATGCTCTAATCTAACACTCTGCAATATGTGGCCACTGGCAGTGATGGTTGTATGGTGATGATCATAACATTCTTCCTTGTCTCTTCCTAATGAAAAGCTGAAACTGGCCTCCATGGGAATTTCATTTTAATCTCTCCGTCCCTGCCCCCCACTATGAACCTAAGCGGCCACATGGGGAAATATGTCATTTTAATTTTTGATATCATACCTATTACCTGAAAGACTTAAAGAAACACTATTATTGTTCTGCAATTAACAGAGAAGGTAAAATTAGAGAAGCTCAAACACTTTATCAACAATTAGGGACTTCAAATCCAGTGCAAAACTCTTGAATCATAAATGTTTTGATTTTTTCAAAAAGCTTTTAGATGTAATACACTTATAGAAAATACAACTAAAAACCAACTAAAAACCAGATTCGAAAAAAATAAAAATAAAAAAGCAGATTCAGGTTAATATTATTAGGAGTGTTTACAGATTTTAAACTGTCACATGAGGTTATTTCAAGTTATCACACCTCAGTGAACATTTTCTACTTATTTAACAGAAGCAATTCAGTATATGAGAATAAAAGCTAAGCATTATATTTTCAGTTTTCTCATCCCTCCAGTGACTTCTGTTGATTAGGTTAGGATGAAGCCCAAGTGATATGATTATTTTAAAAAGGACCTGTTATAGGCTTAAACTTCCTATATATGGCACAAATCCACTATAGTTTGATTAGAATATTCCAATTGCAATTAAGCCACAGTAAAGACAAATGTTGATTCATAGCATGTAGAAGACTTCTGATGTTCAAACATACTTTTGAAAACCTGTTTTTCTTATTTGAAAATGGCAATAGTAGCCTGAAGATAAAAGATTTAACTTTCATAAATATCCTGGGAAGAAGAAGTGTAAGCATGAGCATTCTTCACAGATGTGTTAATTGACCACCACACTGCTATACATTTTCTTTGTAACGACACTGCTACGTGGCATGTTTTACAAGATAATGATGTTAAAAAAGGGAAAACAGCTTGCCTTTGGGCATTTTATAAAACCAACTTTTTATAACATGTCCACAGTATTTCCTTTTATGAAATTCCTGTTAGTTCAAAGAATTCTAATGAAATTAATAGAGAACTTTAACAACCTCTAACTTGGATGCTCTTCATATAAGAGATAATCACTAGATTCTTATTTTTATATAGACTGTGTGCCATATGGAACTTGACATCTTAAGAGTGATTTGAGGCATCTGTACAAGGCCTGCAAGAGATCAGTATGTTAGAAAAGAAAACACAGAAAGTCAGACTGCAACAACTGGCTCTTGGGAGGATGAAGAAGAAAAGATTAAAGGATGATTTAGTATCTATCTTTTAGTGACATTTTAATGTATTGAGAGGAATCTACCTCACTGATTTCCTCCTCCGCAAAGGAAAGGTTAAAGGGAGACAGTCTAACCAAGCAATTGAAGATCTATGAGGTAACTGGCTTAATAATCCTGTTCTAGTCCAACGTTACAATCATTTTAATTACCACAGTCTGCTGATCTGGTTAAAAAAAATCTAGGCCTGCTTTACACTGCCCCCAAATCAGCAGCATTTATACAGAGCTTTAGATTCTACAAAGTGCTTTTCATAGATACTATTTCATTATATCTTCAAATTCCTGTTTCTCAGAAAGGAAATTCACTGATGTTAAGGTATTTGCTCAGGGCGGATAGCTGGTAAGCAAAGCAGCCACGATGGAACCCAGACCCCATGACTTCACACCCTGTCCTCTCTCCACTCTGCCGTGCTTCCCTGAGACCTGAAGACACGATCACTCAACATGTCATGAGACTGACTCCTAACCTTAAGTAAGGCTCAGGTGTCACAAAGACCCAGAACCATCAGCAAGCAGAAATATTCAGTTCTAAGCCTGCAACTGGTTTACAACTGTGGTCTGAGTGGTCCCCCAATCTTTTTGGCATCAGGGACTGGTTTCATGGAAGACAATTTTTCCACGGATTGGGGGGATGGTTTTGGGATGATTGAAGTACGTTACATTTATTGTGCACTTTATTTCTATTATTATTATATTGTAACATATAATGAAATAATTATACAACTCACCATAGGTTGGGGACCCCAGGCTTACAACATCCAAAGAAGTAAGGTCAGCCTTACTGATTAAATTCTAGAATTTAAAAAATATTTTCTATTATTTTGATGGTGGTAGATAAAGTGATATGTTCATCCTACACAGATACATGCAGTTCTTTGTCAGGTATCAGGGCTTCAAGGAGAGTTATAGAGCAGTGTGCCTGTTTTTGTTTTTCCATTGGCTTTTCCTGCTCCTTAAATAAAAACAAATCTACAAAACTAACCTCCAAACCAATGAATTGCGAGCAATCTCTTGAGCAACTAATTAAGCTGTTTTTAGAAATAGGTAATTAGCTTTCCATTAAAATCTACCAAACAGACATACATAATTTACAAGGTGGAAAGCCATTCCAATCTCATGGTAAATAAATAAGTCTTATATTTATAACAGAGATTCCAGATAGGCCAAGGCAGTAATTATATAATTAGGATGGATTTTATCTTTAAAAGAATATAATAATAAAAAAAAGTAAGGATTGTTAGCTGCTGGACATGTGGCCTAAGAAAGTGTAAATATTTTATATACCCTATAAATTCATTAAATGAAAATTCTGAAATGCTCGAAGTATATATCCACAACACTAAGCTTTCATAAAGTTTTCACTCAACATTTTATTGAGTATCTACTATGTGCTAGGCACTAAAGAAACTATGGTGATACCATAGAATAGAAAGATCCTATACTATTTTATAAGGACCAGATATTAAATACATGTTTAATGAATAAATTATAATTAGACTATTGGGTGAATAATATATCTTTCATCCTATTTTAGTCCCATAATCACATTTCTAACAAAGGTTGGATTTATCCCCAAAATCTATGACTGTAATCTCCTTCCAAGCTGCTCCTTCTTCTCATGGGTCTCTGAGCCTCTAACAGGTAACTTCTCCACATCTGTCCATCTCAAATCTCTCTTTCTCTCCTTCCTATATGGATGTGCCTTCAAAAGCCCTGTAAGGCCCAAGCCACAGGGCAGTTTATGACTACCTCATTTATACAGTCCTTTTACCACAAATAATGCTGACAGGAAGCTGTAGTTTATAAACTCTCCTCCCTCAATCTGCCTAATCATACCTTCCATAAAGAGTTAAACAATCAAAAATTTTTTTTACTAAAGTTCAGTGTTATCTACAGTTAAGTGATTAAAAACGTGGCTTTGAGTCAAGGCTATCTGTAAAAGAATCTCAGCTCCATTTATTAGTTATGGAATTCTAGGTGAGTCTTAGTTTCTTTACTTGTAAAATTGGAATGATAGTAGCTATACCTCACGGAAGGTTGGAAGGATGAGATGAGATCAAGTAGGTAGAATGCATGGAATATATGTAAAGCATGTATTTTCAGTACCTAGCATGCAGAGAGCTCTCAAAGATTAGGTGGTGATGGTGATGTTCATCGTTAGCATGAATTATCATCGTTAGCATCAGTCTTATCACCTAACACAATGCTCAGGACAAAGTAAATGCCAAATAAATGTTGAAAGAATGAGCAGGCAAAGCTCATGGCACATTCATAAACCTTGCTGAATTCTTCAGACTCACATATGAAGGCATGATTTCAGCCTCTTGCCCTTACACTGTCAGAATATATTTAATACAAAGAAAATGCATGAATTTTTTGTCTTACAGCTAGGTTATTCAAAAAGTAATAGCTGGTCAGAGGTGCTAAGAAGAAAGGCATTTTAAACATTGTTTCCGCCTTTTTTTTTTTTTAGCAAAAATGCATGTAAAATATAAACTAAAACATGTTAGGAAATTTGTGATAACATAGGTATCTTAGCAACATAGCTTATTAAATGAGATATTGAAATGAAAACATGTGTTGTGCTAAGAGAACATGTGCTACCTGAAATAAGAAGGATGCTTGGGATTCATGAACTGTAGTTTTCTATTTGAAAGATTGTTGAATCACTGTGGTTTAAATTAGTTTGCAGGACCAAAAAAATGCAAACGTCATAAAAATTTTTGGATGAATAAAAATCCTCTGCAATGACAAGATCCAAGAAAATGTTAGAAAGAAAAGGGAGTGGGGCAGTATCTACGATTAGTAGGCCTAGGGGCAGTATCTACGATTAGTAGGCCTAGTCACAAGTCTAATCATTTTTTCTTCTATGATTTCAAACACACAATTTGCTACAAAATTTCAAGATGAAGTTATTTTCATTATTTTCAAATGCATGTCTTAATAAGGAAGACATTAAAATACAAGTATCTTGTTTCCAAAAGTCTTGCTAAAATATCTCCTTCTATAGGACAGTCATAGAAAGAAAGGTTTTTAAGTGTATGCTTTTGTTACATTTTTCAAGGTCAAAATAACAGACCATGTGATCACTTAAAAAGTATTTTCATTTTTCAGAATCTTTGAGATACTAAGAATAGAATTTAATATTAATGCATCACGTTATGCCAATGATACTGCCTTTACTGAACAGTAGCATATTAAATTATTGTGGGGTCATGTTCAGCCAGCTGCTTTTTCTTGTTTTTACTGTCTCCTCTTTTGTAAATTACGTCAAGTTTCACACTTTCATACCTGAAAAACTATCTAAAAGAGAAGGAGTTAGCCTCATGCCAAATGATATAAAAGGTGTCTCTGGGTTCCCTTTAAGTATGGTTGTCTCGAGGAAAAGTACTGTTTGAGATGCCAGCTGAGCTAGCTCCTTTTCCCACGGAATACCATTTTTTACCTGAAAAAATGAGTAAATTTTGACTTGGGTGTTTGGCATTTTCGAAAAAATAAAGTTCTTATGGTATCTCAAAGAAAACAACTGATAGTGATAAAACTTAAACTTTCAAGTGAAAATCAGAATTTTAGAAAAATTTTATCTGCCACCCTGAATTGACAGCTTCCCACAACTTAAATGACTTTTCTGATGAGATGCATGATGATATTAACAAATGTGAGCTTTTGATATTGTATAAAATGTGTCAGCATTTGGAAGACCTACATAACTCAGTGAACCAGTATTTTCCAAATGACCAGTGCATAATGTTATAGAATCATGCATAGCTGAAACAGCCATTCAAAGTCCAAGATAGACCAATGGATTTCAATGTAAAAATAAGAAATGGTCATTGATAAAATTTCAGATTCCATATCTCAAGTAAAGTTTAGGAAATTACCACTTGTGTAGTTTTGGTATAGTATCGAAGACGAATATCCACAATTTTTGAAAAGGCTATTAAGACACTCTTCTCTTTCTCAACTGCATATTTATATGAGGCCATATTTCCTTCATATACTTCCACCAAAACAACATATCACCACAGACTGAATGCAGAAGCATTTGAGAATCCAGTTTTTGTAATATTAAGCCATACATTAATGAGATTTGCAGAAATGTAAAACAATGTTATTCTTCTATGCTTGTTTCAAAAATATTATTTTAATGATAATGATATTATGTGGGCCAGGCGTGTTGGCTCACGCCTATAATTCTAGCACTCTGGGAGGCAGAAGCAGGAGGATCACTTGAGACCAGGAGTTTGAGATCAGCCTGAGCAAGAGCGAGATTCCATCTTTACGGGAAAAAATTAGCTGGGCCTGGTGGCGTACACCTGTAGTCCCAGCTAATTGGGAGGCTGAGGCAGGAGGATTGCTTGAGCCTGTGAGTTTGAGGTTGCTGTGAGCTAGGCTGATGCCACAGCACTCTAGTCTGGGTAACAGAGTGAGACTCTGTCTCAAAAAAAAAAAAAAAAAAGACACCTGCACCTGAATGTTTAGTGCAGCACAAGTCACAATTATAAAGATATGGAACCAACCAAAGTGCCCATCAACTGATGAGTGGATAAAGAAAATGTGGCACACACACCCACACACACCGTGAAGTACGACTTCACTATAAAAAGGAATGAAATAATGTCT
>CAUYSK010073782.1:0-17140 GCA_963575035.1 Avahi laniger | reverse complement strand
AGGAACTGGGTAGCTCTTGCCTCATTCACAAAGAAAGAGATTAAAGGTGCAAAGCAGGGTGGTATCTTCCCAGCCAGGCAGCGTGGGAAAGGGATGAAGTTGAGGAGATTCAGGCGTAGGGAGTGAGATGAGTTGGAACACTTCTTTCAGATCAAAGGAGCCCAGACTCCTGGGACCGGGTGGGGAGGAGGGCCTGTGGTGGAGGGCAAGCGTCCGTGCACGTAGCGTCAGCCACTGACAGTGTGGGCTCGGTGATGTCTGGTCTCATTACCCAGGAGAAGCCAGGAGTCTGGATTTCGTTATGTGAACTCTGTTGTGTTTTGTTTGTCTAAGTGGCAACTAATTTATGTTTTAAAAACCATATACACTGCGAATTATATTAATAAAATTTTTTTTTAAGTATATAGTCTAAAAAACAAAAAACAGCTACGTATGCTGAACAAAACACGTCAGTGGGCCAAGTCTAGCTTCTGCACTGCCTTTTTAGGACCTCTACCTTAGATGGTAGGAAACAGGATTAGCAGGGTGCACATCTGTTTTCCCACTTGGAGACGACCCTAATGGGCTGCGTACACTGCAGTCTCAGTAAAGTGGAGTGCTGGTCTCTCCCCAGGGAGGGCGGGGAGAGCTTAAACAGTGGAATGTGTTAGGTGCAGTGGAACTGCTGGAAGTGTATTGAAAAAGAGAGACCCAGAAGGTTTGTGGGAATGAAGTAAGGGCCAGGGAGGTTAGATAGCTGTGAGCTTTTAAGTGTAACTTGAGGCAGAAACTCAAGCAGCTGATTCTCCCCCTTCCCCCAGGGGTTAATGTCGCCAGCGCAAGAGGACTGGAGGGAGAGGGGCTAAGGAGCGATTGAGGAGGCAAAATGGAGCTCAGGAAATGTTTCTGAATGGGTCAGCGCCGCGTCAGGACAGAGAGGTACGTGAAGGCAGGAGAGGTGTGATGAACCGTGAGAATAAAGGAAGGGGCAAGACCTCAGACCCTATTCCCTTCCAGACTCAGGGAGTCAAACACCAAGGACAAGTGAGCACTGGAGAATTCTGGAGGTTGTAATCAGAGGATTTCAGAGATCAGAGTCTTGAATATGAAAGAATTCTGAGGATGATTCTGAGGGCCAAGGAGTGCTTCCGTGGTTGTGGGCGAAGTGGAAGTGTTGTTTCATCTTAGAGAAGTGGGAAGATAAGAGGAGATGGACACGTGCAGTGTCTGGAGATAACACAGTGCTGAGCTCCGTAGCAGGAAGTTGGGTGCTAAAGTCAGGTGAGTCAGGAGCCTGTCCTGGAGGTTAACGAACAAAGGAGTGATTGGCAGTAAATGGCCTGGCTGCTTGTTCCCGTTGTCTCTCCGTGAACTTTTTGGGTGTTGAATTTGCTAAGCACAGCTGCCATCAGTTGATGTTTTGTTTCTAGCATTACCTCGTGGCAGTGTGTAGACACCTTGCGGCATAGCCAAGAGTATCAGCTGGAGGACTTACCAGGACAGTAATTGGGAGGTTTAACCAGTCTTAAAACATGGAAATTACAGTACATCCACGAAATTAAGACAATTGTCCAATCCATTTTTAATTTGTGAGGAGAAGAAAGAGGAATAAGGGTCTTTAAGAAGAGCTAGTAACTCACCTTTTCCCAGTCTTTACTTACATATTTGTGACGTAAGGGAAGAAAAAAATGTAATTCAAGTACAAGTGACCTGTTAGCAGCACTGACTTCAGAGGGTTAAAGTTGACTCTCTATTGTTTTACTTTGGTTTTGGTTAGAAGAGCTTAGTACCTGGTTTCATGAAGGAGTTCTTGAACAGTTCATTTGTTCATGAAGGAGTTCTTCAGCAGTTCATTTGTTCATGAAAGAAATAATTCATAAGTGTAATACCAGGCAGTGACATGGAGTTTTTGTTTTGGTTTTACCAAAAAGGAGTTTGGTGGCCTTTTTGTACTTCCTAGAACGATATTTTTTACTCAGTATGCTTGTGAAAATCATCTTCTTAAGAAACAATAGTTTGTTCTTATGATTACTATTTGGAGGGGTATACTGATGTATGTTGAAATAAGGAATACTCACCCTGTGTTAGAAATGGATTGTTCATGACTGGTTTCCCTTCCCTATTTTCCAGCCAGTATTGTAGGATTTTGATTAAATGAAGGACCACATCTTGTTCCGCGTTGGCTTTTTACTAAATTGATGTAATCATATGAGATTAGAGGTCTTGAGTTTCAAAAACAAAAATATAAGGGGAAAATCCTTGCAGTAATTAATCAAAGGACTTTTTTTTAAAACATCAGTTTTTCGGGTGGAAATGTGAAGAAAATCTTTTGCTTAAAGGAACTGAATTTTTTGAAAGATTCTTTTCAACTTAAGGAAGGTTTTGTTTGGTCTTCCTGCTGACAGACTCAGTAATTTACATTAGTTGATGAATAAGAGCTGCATGAATAAATTCACAGCTGAATTTTCTGCATGAAAGTCATTTGTTATTATGGCACCTTTTGGTTGAAACTGGTTATATACCAGTCATTTGGGATCTTTCTCTGTTCTTAAACCAACATATTTAATTCACACTTACGTTTCATTATTGACCCTCCCATTTAAAAAATTAACATAATGAAATTGTTACTTTGTTATAATAGGTTAATGCAGGTTGATGTATCTATGTTAGGTAGTGGATTTCCCTACAATAATAGAAGCCTATAAAAAATAAGGATTAAATTTTCTTTCATTTAAGAAGTCTAAAGATAAGTAGCAATCCAGGGCTAAGTAGTTGTTAGGCACTGTACCCTCATGGTCACAAATGATTGCTACAGCTCCAGCTATCAGGTCTCTGTTTCAGGAAAGAAGAATGGAAGAGAAAGTAACACCTTTCCAGAAAATCCCAATAGATTTCTGCTTACCTCTCATTGTCCAGAACTATACCATGTGGCTGCTACTTGTATCAGAGGGGAGCTAGGAAATGTTCAGTGGTAACTAGTCACATTGTGCTACCATTAACAAAATCTGGGTTGTTATTAAAGAAATTGAAAGTGGATATTGGTAGACAGTAGGGCTGCCACATCACATTATCAACTTTTTAACATATATCCTCAATCCTTGCCATTTTTTGTTTTGTTTTAATAAACGGGAATGTTAACAAAAGAGGGTGCTGCTTGGCCAGGCGCCGTGGCTCACGCCTGTAATCCTAGCACTCTGGGAGGCCGAGGCGGGCGGATCGTTTGAGCTCAGGAGTTCGAAACCAGCCTGAGCAAGAGCGAGACCCCGTCTCTACTAAAAATAGAAAGAAATTAGCTGGACAACTAAAAGTAGAAAAAATTAGCCGGGCATGGTGGCGCATGCCTGTAGTCCCAGCTGCTTGGGAGGCTGAGGCAGGAGGATCGCTTGAGCCCAGGAGTCTGAGGTTGCTGTGAGCTAGGCTGACGCCACGGCACTCACTCTAGCCCAGGCAACAAAAGCGAGACTCTGTCTCAAAAAAAAAAAAAAAATGCTTCTTATTTTCAATTTTTTTGTATTAAAATGTAATTCTTCAAACAGCATAAGGCAGGGCACCGTGTCTCTCACCTGTAAACCTAGCACTCCAGGAAGTTCAAGACCAGCCTGGGCAAGAAAAAGAAAAGGTAGCCAACATGGTGGCGCGTACTTATAGGAGTCTCAGCCACTCAGGAGGCTGAGGCAGGAGGATCTCTTGAGCCCAGGAGTTCCCAGCGGCAATAAACTATGATTCCCCCCACTGCACTCCAACCTGGGTAACAAAGAAAGACTCTGTCTCTTTAAAAAACAGAAAAAGTAAGCATATTTATTTAACTTCTTTTTGAGGGAACCAGCTGCATTGAAACTGGTACAAGGACCACTGGGGGGGAATTAGTGTCATACTGAAAAAAAGAACGTTTGAATAAGATGGCTAGGTTGGATACAAAACTGGTTAGTGCCCTTCTCAGAATGTGGGAATTACAAATTCAGTTTTTCCTGCTATACATTCTCTAATATGCCTCTGACACCAGATGTGTGGGAGTTTTCCCTCTAAGCCTCAATTTTGCCAGGAGTTTTAAAAGTACAGCCCCACCCCCATTATCCCCTTAGGAATTTTGACATAGGATTTAAAAACATAGTTACAGTTTCTTGCTTAGGAATCATCCCTACTTAGTGCAGCTGCATTTGCATTCCTAGTCCTGTGACCACTGTCTCAGGTAGGGGAGAAAAATTGAGGTGTTATGGGGAAGAAAGGAAAAATTATACTTGATATACCAGTATACTCTCCAGACTTCTACCTTAATTCCATCTACCCTTATTTTCCTAACTGTAGCCTCTGTTAGGACTTTATCACCAGGTTCTGGTTTTATAATAACTAGGTAGGGGAAGTATTCCCTGGCCAGAATAACATCCACTCTCCTAAAGCATTCAGGTAAAGGAGATACAACTTTACAGTAAGCCTGTTTAAACATTCCAATTTATATAATCCTGTCAGCCCTTTTTATGTTCTCTCAGGGCTTCGCCCGTGGATCTTGGGACCATGGCGTGTGGGGACCCATTATCAGAGAGTTTCAGGAGTTTCTACTTCCTGACCACTTTTACCCACTGTGGGTCTCCAGTAGAGGGCTGAGCACAGGGACCCTTGCTCTTGGGCAGTTTTTATCTTAATTAATCTGCCTGACTCTTGTCCTAGGCAATTTCATGTCCGATTCCTCATTACATTCTTTGCCTTCCGACTTGGAATTTCTCCAAACGGGAGTAAAGCTGGAGGACCAGCAGGATCTCTCTTTGGTCCCCCCACCTGCGATAGTGTTGTGTTAAGACCTTTGTTTTAACCCCATCAATTTCCATTTTATTTGCCTCATTTCTTAATAACCGTCTAAAGATTTCCACCCTGGTGGGATGGGCCCTGTGACTCTCCCCTTTCTTTTTCCTCTTAGTTTCATCCCAACAATATTTTCTTTCTTTACGTTATTTCTTAATGACCGTTTTAAAATATTGACTTTCCTGGGAGGAGTCCTTTTGCTCTCCTCGTTCTCTCACTAATAACTTAATGTCTTTATTAGCATCTGTAAGAGCCAGGAAGGGAAGCTGAGACAGCAAATCTGATCAGGTTTCCTGAACTCCTTTTCAGTTTTGCAGCAGTAAGGTTATGTCGGGGTTCCACATTAAAGGGGTGCTCTTAACCTCAGCATTTACCATGACCTGGGAAACAGGCGCATTCAGTGGGTGAATGTCATGGTCATAAAGCCAGTCCCACGTGGCTTGCATACAAAGCATATCAGCTACTTCATCTGGGGTGTTCTACTTGGCATTTATAGGGGAGCTGGGCTGTCCCCCTTCTCAGGGTGAGCATACTTTAGGGTGGCTATTCCCTCAGGAATAACCTCCCGTGTGTCTGGATCACATAGCCATCTGTGATTGTTCCACAGTGAGCTGTGAGTCCTGCATCCACCAAACAACGCTCTTGTGCTCTGCGGCATTGCGCAGAAGCTTACATACCCTAAATCAGTTACTCTCAAAATCTCCTTTAGAAAAGGCTCTTCAGGAAGTTCATGGCAGTTTACAAAATGAGGCAGTTCCTTCACAGGGACCCTCGTAGGGATCTAGGAAAACTCCGCCCTCCCACTCTGAAGGTTCTCTGAACGTCAGCTGGCACAAGGACAGATTAATAGGAGGATGGGCCTACACGCTTATTGGAGAAAGGGGAGGGAGAGATCAGAGTGGCTCCCCCAACTCCCCAGTGGAACGCAGAAACTTATATACTCTTTTTCCTAGGGGAAGATGGAGATAGTGAATGTGGACAGAGTGAGTGGACCTAGAACACAGAAATTAACTTGTGAATGAGTCTTTTTGGAATTTGAATGAACCCAAGGGACAGGCATTACCTTGTATCTGAGACCATCTAGGGGTGCTTGCATTCTTCAGTTTTTTCTGCAATAAATTTTGAGGTAACAGGGAGCGGATGGAAGGCAATTGAATTTCTTTGGTAAGAGCCTTGATTGGATAAGGAAATTCCAGAGAATCCTTTTAATGTTCAAAAGCAGTCAGCATGCCCAAGTGTCATGTTTTGGGAATGATTTTCCACACCCCAATACCCTGTAGTTTCTCGGTCTTGCCCTTCCCCACATTGACTGCCTTCTTGGTAACCACAGGTCTTAGAGGTACTTTCTGTTGTCCCTGCATAATTTTTCCCTTAAGGGGCCAGGTTGAGGCTGGTGGCCAGAGTTCAGAGTGTTACAGCCCAGCCAGGTCCCTTGCCCACCGCCCAGTGAAGAGGAAGACAAAGACAGAGAAAGAGTTTCATTTCACAAGGCGCCAGGTCAGGAAATGGGAGTAATTTCTGAAATCCATCTCTTCGAGAATTTTGGGTCTGAGGCTTTAAAGGTGGTTTGGCAAACAAAGGGCTAGGGAATTGGGTCTGCTGATTGGGGGGCAGGGATGAACTCACAGAGTTGGGGTGCAGAAATTGTCTCTCATTTGGGAGGTTCCTGGGCAGGGGGTTTCAGGGCTGTTGGGTCCCTTCCCACGCCTGTCCCTGGTCAGTGGGTCCCCGGAATGCAGAATCTGAAAAGCACCTCGAAGACCAGCCTTAAGATTTGCAGCGGCAGAGTTTCCGTAGAATGACAGGCAGTGGGATTTATGGTAGCAGTGTCGCCTGTAGAGGTGGTGGGAGGAGCCACAAATCTCGCTCCTCTGTCAGGGAGGGTAGAGCCATTAGGCAGTGACCAGGTACAGCAGCAAGGGAGCCAGGGAGCAATGGCTGGTTACCTTCTGGCTGTATCTGTGCCTTTATAAAAATCAGACTTGGGTTACTGTTTATACCTTGGGGCTCTACATTATTTTAATATGGATGATTTCAAGACTGACTGAAATCTGAGCTTTGGCTAGCAGAAAGACCAATCCCAGCACTCTTTTACTTTCATTTTACTGTTACAGAGGACAGCAGCCAAAGGATTGTATAGTTTGCTTTTTTTCTTATTAGTTGGTATTACCAGACCAAACGGGGGTCTGCTCACCTGAAGCAGCAAAGCCAGACACTGAAGCCAGGAGTCGCAGTGGGAGAAAGAGGCATTTTTATTGCGTGATGCCATGCGGGGAGTACAGGCCGCTGACACTTAAGACCCAAACTCCTCGATGGCATGCGAGCCAGGGTTTTTAAAGACGGCACAGTTGCAAATCGGTACATGGAGGTTATGCATTGGCCTGGCCCAGAAAGTCAGGATATCCTGAGCTGGTGGGCCCTGTGGGTCATGGGTGGAGTCACAGATTCTTGGAATGTTAAGATGGGTGTGGTAGGTCCCTGCCGGAGGAAATGTGGAACAAAGAACAGTTTGAGTTCAGTTCCTCAGTTCCCCCTTATCTGCATTTTCCATCTAGTGGGTGTTTCTGAAAAACTGCTCAACATATGTCAAGATGCCATCTTTTAGTCTCTATGGGGAGCCAAAGCACCTCTGTGGCTCTGGCTGGTTTGGAGGGCCATTGTTTTTGTCAGGTTACCCATTAGGTTTCAAGGCTAGCCAGGTGCCTGGAACTTCCCCTGAAGAGACTCAAGATTTTCCTTTGTTTCCATGCTTGGGGGGGCCAGCAGACTCCTAAGAGGAGTCCCTGTTCATTTCATTTGCGTTTCCTTATGCATCTGGTGAACCAGCTTCCCACGAGTTGTTGGCTCCATCTCTTAACTCCGTTGGTGACCTTTACCGTTAATAATTGATTGCAGCACAATTGCCATTCCCTACCGTGAGTGACCACGTGACCACCCGGGAACCAAAACTTTTTCATCCCTTACCCTTTTATCCTTTTTCTTCCCAAACCACATTTCTGTGAGCTGGAGTTTTAGCAAATCCTAATTCTGGCACCAATTCTGAGAATATAGGAATAAACTCAGTTTCCCCGACTGTACTCTTAAAACGTGCTCGTAGAATAACACCAGATGTGTGTGCGTGGAGGGGCTTTCCCCATACATCAAGCAATTGACTCTGCAGCAGTGAACGCCAGCTAGTGCCCTCCAATCATTTCCTACACTGCCTACCTGGATATAGCATCAGATCCCACAGGTTGAGGGCTCAGACCCACAAGAATGCCTCCTGCTTCCAAGGCCAGTCACAAGTCCCCGGTTTCCCTTGTGCTGACTGGCTATAAATTGGAATTCCCATAACCCCCTCCTTGGGTTCGTTTAATTTGCTAGAGCATATCACAGAACTTGGGGAAACACGTTTACTGGCTTATCATAAAGGATATTCCAAAGGCTACCGATAAAGAGATACCTGTGGTGAGGTATGGGGGAAGGGGTGAGGAACTTCCATACCCTCCACAGGTGCACCACCTTCCAGAAACCTCCACTTGTTCAACTTTCTCGAAGCTCCTTGAACCCAGTCCTTTAGGGCTACAGTCCCCAATCCCAGGGCCGCGACCGTTACTGGTCCATGGCCTGTTAGAAAACGGGCCTGTATCACTGCCTGAGCCCTGCACCACCCCACCCCATCCCCCTACCCTCTGTTTATAGAGAAGTTGGGGACCCCTGCTTTAGGATTTTCATGAAAGCTTCATTACACAGACATGATTAATTAAATCACTGGCATTGGTGATTTGCTTAGCCTTTAGCCCCTCTCCCCTCTCTGGAGGTTGAGGGGTGGGGCCGAAAGCCTCAACCCTGTAGTCCTGCTTTTGGTATTTCTAGTGAACAGCCCTCATCCTGAAGCTCCCTGGGGACTGCTAGCCTCACCCAACTCATTAGCATGTAAAAGACACATTACTTTGAAGAGTCTAAGGATTTTAGGAGTTGTGTGCCAAGAAGAAAATAAATATTTCACAGTCCTACAGGATAATATAACCATGTTTTTGGCATTGTCTTTTATACCAGACAATTTGTCAAACAAAAAGTACATTCTCGGGAGTGTTACTTTGACTTGTGCTGAAGGCTGGGTCTCCCCAGTCTATAGATTGTTTTTTTTTTTAAAAAAAGTACAATCTCCTAGAGCAGCAGTCCCCGACCTTTTTGACACCAGGGGCTGATTTCATGGAAGACGGTTTTTCCATGGGGGAGTTATTGGGGACCACAGTCCTAGAGCATAAATTGGCAAAGTTTTTCTGTAAAGGGCCAGATAATAACTATTTGAGGCTTTGTGGACCACACAAGATCTCTGTCTTATATTCTTGTTTGTTTTTACAGCCCTTTAAAAATGTAAAAAAAAAAAATTCTTACCTTAGGGTCTTTATATACAAAATAGTCCCAGGGGTAGATTTGCACTGACCAGTATGGTGGCCACTACCGCAAGTGGCTGTTTATGTTTAAATTAATTAAAATTCCATGTAATTAAATACTCAGTTCCTCAGTTGAATTTCAAGGGCTAAGTAGTTACATGTAACCAGTGGCTACCAATTTGGACTGTACAGATAGTGTTTTTATTCATTGCAGAACGTTCTATTGGACAGTGCGCCCCCGGAGTATTAAGTAATCCTTGATTGGGCCTGCTAGACCATACTCTGCTATTACATCAAAAGAACATGCTGCCATTCTTTTATTTTCAGGGTTTTTGTAATTTTTGGTCATTGTGCCCCCTTGTCATCATAAATAATAGCCAAAGGTTATTCTTGACCACATATACATACAGACTAGCCTTGTTGTCTTTGGGTGACAGGAGGTGGTAGCAGCTAGTAAGGCTAGAGAATTTTCCCCTGGAAATTTCATAAGGAATCATAGATTATGCTTTCAATAGCCAGGTGATTTTTTATTTATTTTTGTTTTTAACTGTTCTTATTGGTGCCTCTATTCTAAAGCTTGGAAACCTCCAAAAAATCAAGAAAATCATCTCGATCTGTAGTATCTGTACATTTGGATGAATTCCTCTTTCCTCAAAGTTCACAAAATCTGCTAAAATTCCTGGCCTGCCAGGAAGTGACTTTCTTTAAAGAGCATGTAAGGCTGAGACTGCACCACGGAACAGGCACCAGGCCAGTTTCCTGAGCATGGGTTCCACATATGAGCTGCAGTTCTTGTTCTTTAATGCTGGCCTTCTCATGCCTGATTACATAAGATTCTTAAACACATCATTCCAGTTGCAGCCTGGGTTGCACAATCAATTTATCTAATTCTATCCCAGTAAAAAGAAGGCCAGATTCTTAATGGTCTTATGCAGGTAACTACATTGCCGTGAAAAGGGAAGAGTCTCAGTGAAAGTATAATATTTGTAATTCCTGAAGTTTGAAGGATCAGGGAGAACACTTAAAAAATGTTTTATTTCAATTTGTAAAAGCATAGCTCACTAAATTAAAGGTTAAAAAAAAATGAATGAAAAAGGGCTTCTCCATTTACCTGATAGAAGATGAACAGGCTTTAAAATAAACAATGTTCCGAATAACTGCAGTTGCATTTCTTTCATTAATGCATGCAGTCTTACTACTTTCTGTTCCACTGGATCTCAGGTCAGTAGACTGCTTTTAAAATGCCGTCTGTGTCACAGAGGGTCCCCGAAATCCCAACCGAGTCCTTTATCACAGTCTAGCAGTTGTCTAAGGCAGCGGTCCCCGACCTTTTTGGTACCAGGGACCGGTTTTGTGGAAGGACAGTTTTTCCACAGACCATGGGGGCGCGCAGAGGGATATGGTTTCAGGGTGACTCGAGTGCATTATATTTATTGTACACTTTATTTCTATTTTTATTACATTGTAATATATAATGAAATAATGTACAACCCACGTAATGCAGAATCGGTGGGAGCCCTGAGCTTGTTTTTCTGCAACTGGACGGTCCCACCTGTGGTGATGGGAGGCAGTGACTGCAAGTACTGATGACGCTTTGCTCACTCGATGCCCTCGCCTTCTGCTGTGGGGACCACAGGGTTAAGGGATGTCACCTTAAACTCCAAAGTTTCTAGCCGCAAGTCAATTTCTTGAAGTATGTCAGTAGTTAAAGAGTGTCAGGGACAGTCCTTTCCCCAAAGTTCTGGGAGTGTCGTCCTTGGTTGTAGACCCACTTTCTAGCTTGTAGTTGATGGCAGAGCTATAAATCAAGGAAGAGAGGTAAGCAAAGAACAGTTGTCAATGATAAGACTGGATAAGTAGTCAGTTTATGCAGACACCAACAATATCAGAATGGAGGAGAGTAAAAAATCTACTGGGGTACAATATCAGCTTTGCTAAGATTTGATCAGTGTTAATCTGAACGGTAAGAATATATTGTGGACATTGACAAGGCCAGTCTTCTTGTACGTGTGTAGTCTCTAAAAAAAGATAGGAGTTTTTACTTAGTACAAAAGTATCCAGAAAAGACCAAGCTTCCCCTTTGATTTAACACAACCTTATAATGTTAAGCTATTTAAGCAGTACAGAACACCTCACAGAAATTAATTTGTTTTAGCATCTTCCTTGTTATAAGGTGAAAAAACAAATCTTTGTGATTTCCCAGGGACTTTGGGAACCACCAAAGATAGGTGTAAAAGACACACAGTTGCATAATAATAATAGAAATTACTAGCTGATACATGCAACAATGTGGTCGAATTTCAGAAATACCACGGTAAGTGGAAGAAGCCTTGCCCAAAAGAGTATATACTATTATGATTCTATTTATATCACACACTGGACAAGGGTACTGTTGTGTAATTGTGGTGAAAAAAATCAGAATAATTAGGACAAAACACCTGGAAAAAGACATTAAACACAGACCAGGTGTTAGATTAAGGAATTATTGTCCATTTTGTTGGATGCAGTAATTACATGGTAGATATCTTAGAAAGCATGTGTGCGTGTGTGTGAAAACCACTCAGTGGCTGGGCACGGTGGTGTGTGCCAGTAGTTCAGCTACTCAAGAGGCCGAGTCAGGAAGATGGCTTGAGGCCGGTAGTTCGAGGCTGCAGTGCGCTCTGATTTGTGCCTATAAATAGCCATTGCACTCCAGCCTGGGCAACACAGTAGCAAGACCCTGTCTCTGAAAAAAATAATAAATATTTAAAAAGGTAAAAAATTATCCTCAGTGTCTGTTTCACCTAGAAATTAACCACATATCCAAAGAGTACCTGTTAATTAAACTTTATTTATTGTTAGTCCACCCAAGGTCTTAAGGTTAGTTAGGGATCTTGGAAGTTATGTTTAAGCTGACAACTTAATTCAGTAAGTTTAGAGAAATTCAATTTAGTTGAATATGTGATTTTATGTTTTTATAATGATAAATATACCAGGGTAATATTAGCTTACCTGATCAGTAAGCCAGTTAGGTTTAGGAAGTTTAATCTCTTCCTGAGGAAAAAAATCTTATTTTAGAAAGATAATATGCATTGTATTCTATACTGATAAAATCAGGAAAAGGACATTTATTTTTAAATTAACATTAAAATGATTAAATAAGACTGATTTGCCTAAGAATTACTTTGCTTACATGAATTTGGACTCTTAAATATGATTGAAGTATCAGCTTCTGTGACTGTGTGTGTGTGTGAAGAGATGGGGTCTTGCTGTGTTGCCCGTGCTGGCCTTGAACTCCTGGACTCAAGGGATCCTCCTATCACAGCCTCCTGAGTAGCTGGAACTGCAAGAGCATACTACTGTCCCTGGCTTGGTTTTTGGATTTTTGTCCTTAAAAGGATAACATATTTTATGTATTAGACGTTTGGTTTCTTTGTTTTTTAGGAATTCCAAGAATATAGTGTATTTCTCTAAGAGTATAGATGTTGTAATTCTCTGTCAACCAGTTAGAACAGAAATTCTTTAACACATTGACTGCCACGAGAGTTGTATTTAACTTATACTAGTTTTGAGCCCGGGGCCTCGTGAAGTATATATGACCTCACATGTCTCTTTAGCTATTGGCAATTGAATTCTAAAACTGTGCATTAAATGAATAGAAGTCAATAAATTTCATTTTTCTATTTATGTTTACCTTTAAATTACACTTAAGCCTGACAAGTCAAGAAAAAAAAACACTTTACCCTTATGAACTATTTTTCAACTTTTCACATTACTTTTTACATAAACTGATTTTCAAGTTTTTATATTTTTTATTGCTGTAACACATTTGTCATTAAATAGAAAGGATCTTTTTGTTTTCAAAGTTTTTATTCTATTTTTTCAATAAAACACTGTGGTCTCAGAAAAATTTTTTTTCTAATGTGGCAGTCAATGTGTTGGGAAACTTTATAATCTAATTTATTAAAAACCCCAGAAGTAGGAATACATTTCACATTCACACCTTGAAAAATAAAGGTTTTTGTTATTTATAGTCACAAACACGCAGAGAACTTTCAGCTTTGGTTCCACAATCTTAGCCACAGGTCAAAAGTGTTAATAATTTAAAAATGCGTAACTGGTCCCGATTTCAAAAAGGCTGCCCTCCCTTCTCTGTCTTCATTGATCCTGAGATGATGTGATCTTGCACAAACAGAAAACAGAAAAGACTAAAAACAGATTTTTTTTTTTTTTTTTATTTCAGACAGGGTCTTTCTCTCCCAGGCTGGAGCGCAGTGGCATGGGATCATAGTTCAGTGCAGCCTTGAACTCTCGGGCTCAAGAGATCCTCCCATCTCAGCCTCCCACCCCAAGTAGCCGTATTACAGGCATGTGCCACCATGCCCAGCTAATTTTTTAGTATTGGGGTCTTGCTATGTTGCCTAGTTGGGTCTCAAACTCCTGGCCCCTAGGTGATCCTCCCACCTTGGCCTTCCCTAATGCTGGGATTACAGGTGTGTGCCCAGCCTTAAAAGTAGATTTTCTTAAAGTCTCATATCTAACAGAAAATAGAATCCTTATTCTCTACTTGACAGATCACCATGTGGTCAGACCATAAAATGAGATTCCTAACAGAGATAAGTTATTAGCCATACATAGACCAAATTCATGTATACAAAGTATGCAGTTGAAACTGGCCTAGTGATCCATACCTGCTGGTCTCTGGGCCAGTATGGAAAGGAACATGTGGCTGAGACCCATAGAACAAAAACACAGTATTGGAGGAAAAGAAAACAATAGAAGTAAAATTCTCTAATTCTCTTGCTGCTTGGTATTCACTCTGGGAGTCAAGAAGAGATAGATATGCTTGCACTTAAATAGCCAAGGAGCTGCCCTTTTTGGGCCACTCAGTTTAATAGCTTCAGCAGGTGAGTTCCTTTGAGCATGTCAGTGGATCCTACAACACTGCCAAAGTATAAATCTTTTTTTAAAGTGATAAGCATGATCCAGAGCAGTGACTCATGCTTACAATCTGAACATTTTTGGGAGGCTGAGATGGGGGGATCACTTGAGGCCCGGAGTTCCAGACCACCTTGGGCAAGGTAGTGAGACCCCCATCTCCACAAAAAATAAGAAAAATTAGCGAGGTATGATGGTGCATGCCCATAGTCCCAACTATTCATGAGGCTGAGGTGGGAGAATTTTGTGAGCCGGGAGTTTGAACTTACAGTGAACTGTGATTGTGCCACTGCACTTCAGCCTGGGTGACAGAGCGAGACCCCATCTCTTTAAAAAAAATCGTAAGCATGACTTCCTCACAATCAGGTAACTCATGAATTAGGGGCCAGCAGAAATGTAAAAGTGATTCAAAGAGCATTTGAGGTTTTTAAATTTGTTTGTTTTTTTAAATTGGCAGATAAAATTGTATGCATTTATTGTATACAACATGTTTTGAAGTAAATGTGCATTGTGGTGTAGTTAAATCTACCTAATTAACATGTATTACCTCATAGTTATTTTTATAATGAGAACACTTAACATCCATCCTCTATCATTTTTCACAAATACAGTATATCATTAACTATGGTATATGTATAGTCACCATGCTGTGCAGTAGACCCGTCGAACGTGTTTCTCCGTCTAACTGGAATTTTGTATCCTTTGAACATCTCAGCCCTTTCCCCCGACTCTGCCGGCCTCTGGCAGCCACCATTCTGCTCAGTGAGGCCAGCTCTTAGATTCTGCGTGAGTGAGATCACACGGTGTTTGCCTTTCTGTGCCTGGTTCATCTCACTTAACATGATGTCCTCCAGGTTCATCCGTGTTGTTATAAATGACAGAATTTCCTTTTTTTTTTTTTTTGGCTGAGTGGTATCCCACTGTGTGTATGTACTACATTTTCTTTATCATTTATCCGCTGACAGACACGTGGGGCTTCTGTCTCCTGGCGGTTGTGAATGGTGCCACAATAAACATGGGAAGCCGACATGTCTTCAGCACACTGACTTCACTTCCTTTGGCTGTGCACCCGGTGGTGGGCTTGCTGGATCATATGCTAGTTCTACTTGTTAATTTTCAAGGAGTCTCCATACTGTTTTCCATAATGGCCGTATTAATTTACATTTCTACCAGCAGTGTGCAAGAGTCCTTTTTCTCCACATCCTCACCCACACTTGTCTTTTGTCTTTTTGATAATAGCCATTCTAAAGAAGTGAGGTAATATTTCATCATGGTTTTGATTTGAATTTCCCTGATGATTAGTGATGTTGAGCGTTTTTTTCATATATACCATTCCCCACTTATTTGTGGTTTCAACCCCTCTGCTGGATGCCTGAAACCTTTGATAGTACTGAACCGTGTATACATGTTTTTTTTCCCCTATGCTTACATACCTATGATAAAGTTTAAATTGTAAATTAGGCATAATAAGAGATTAACACCAATAATAAAATAGAAAAGTTATAACAATATACTGTAATAAAAGTTATGTTTTTCTTACTAAGTGGAGAACTTTCATATTTGTACTTAAACGAAACACTTTACAGCTTCTCTTTGGCATATCTGAATTGTCAGCATCAATACTCTTGCACTTTGGGGCCGTTATTAAATAAAGTATGGACTACTTGCAGACAAGTATCTAGATAACACAGCAGTTGATCTGATAACCAAGACAGCTACTAGTGACCATGGGCAGTTAGCATATACAACCTGGACACACTGCACAAAGGGATAATTTACATACCCAACAGCAGGAGATTTCATCGTGCTACTCAGAACAGAGCACAATGTAGAACTTATGAATTATTTCTGGAATTCTTTATTTAGTGTTTTTAGATCATGGCTGTCCTTGGGTAAGTGAAACCGTGTATGAGAGTAGGTGGGAATACCATTTGTATGACTTCTTTTGGGAAATGTCCAGGTCTTTTGCGAATTTTTTAATTGGGTTATTTTCTTGCTATTGAGTTGAGTTCCTTATATATTTTGGATAGTAACCCTTGTCATATGTATGCTTTGCAGGTATTTTCTCCCAGTCCGTAGGTTGTCTTTTCACTCTGTTGATTGTTTCCTTTGCTGTGCAGAAGCTTTTTACTTTAATGTAATCCTGTTAGTCTACTTTTGCTTTTGTTGCCTGTACTTTTGAGAAATTTCTTCTAGTAGCTTCATAGTTTCTGGTCTGAAATTTAAATCTAATCCATTTTGAGTTGATTTTTGTATATCGTGTGAGAGAAGGGCTTACTTTCTTCCGCATGTGAATATCCAGTTTTCCCAATACATTTATTGAAGAGACTGTCCTTTCTCATTGTGTGTTCCTGGCATCTTTGTTGAAAATCAGTTGGCCATAAATGTGTGGGTTTATTTCTGGGTTTTGTGTTTTGTTCCATCGGTCTATTTATTTATGCCAGTCCCGTGCCATTTTCGTTGCTGTATCTTTGTAGTATATTTTGAAGTCAGGTAGTCTGATGCCTCTAGCTTTGTTCTTTTTGGTCAAGATTAGTTTGGCTATTTAGGGTTTTTGTTCATTCTATACAAATTTTAGGATTGTTTTTTCTGTTTCTATGAAGAATGTCATTGGTATTTTTTAATTTTTTTTTTTTTTTTCTTTCTTACAGACAGGATCTCTGTCGCCCAGGCTGGAGTGCAGTGGCGCAGTCATAGCTCACTGCAGCCTTGAACTCCTGGGCTCAAGTGATCCTCCTCCTTCAGCCTCCCCAGTAGCTGGGACTGTAAACATGCATCACCATGCTTGATGAATTTTTAGAAAAATGTTTCTTAATTTTCTGTCTGGGTGATGTATTCATTGCTGAAAGTGGGCTGTTGAAGGGCCCTCCTGTTATTTTATCAATATTGTAGTCTCTCTCTCCAGAGCTACTAATATTTTCATTATATATTTAGGTCCTCCAGTGTTGCCTACATGTATATCTACAATTGTTACATCCTCTTGCTGAATTGAATTGACCCCTTTATCATTACATGATGACCTTTGTTTCTTTTTACAATTTTTGACTCAAAGTCCATTTTGTCTAATG